>CABFOQ010022372.1:18941-43061 GCA_900660455.1 Gephyroberyx darwinii
GGACATGAGGAATAATAAATCCACAAGCACTACCTATCCAAAATACACACACACACACACACACACACACACACACACACACACACACACACACACACACACACACACACACACACACACACACACACACACACACACACAATAGCTACTTGTTATACTGTTCATTAAATTCATTAAATCTAGGTAAACCAAACCATTTTAAAATGGTATTAAGTGTCACTTTTATAATAAACCCAGGTTAGTGACTATAAATATCACGGGTAAGGTGAGGCACTTATTTTGTCTAGGGTGGCATACTGCCATGCACTGGCCCCGTTAGTGACCATCAAAATGACACTTGTCCCAATCAATTTATCGATGTCAATATGTCATCTAGACATGATAATTACTTGCACTTACCATGCAGCCAAATGAATCTAACTGTCGGTCAGACACACACTTGAAGTTCTTCTTGCAGCCCCCATTATCTTTGGAGCAGTCTCGGACGGGCCCAAAGGATGCCAGTAAGTCATCCACCGTCTCAAAGTAAGTAGACAACATGGCTTCTTCCCTGGAAGAGAAGAAAAACAAGAACATACAGATGCTTTGGAATACATATTCACACTGTAAACATACAAATAATCACGTTAAGATGACTGTCTTGTCTCAATAGGGCAATTCAAGTGCCATACACAGGCTATTCAACAGTGCACAATTAAATGTTATCAAATTATCTTGGTTTGGTGGTTTTCACCCTTGCATCTTTGACTGTTGATTAATTGTAACGTCGGTGATCCAGGAATTACTGCTCATGCTGCTCACTCCTCGTAAGTTGAGGATCATCTTAATGCCAAAAATATATAATGTAAAATGTGAATGTAAAAAAATGAACAAAAAACTACAATTAACAACAAAGGTCTTACTGAAAACACAAAAGATCTTTTAATGACATGAGGGGGCTGTTAAAAATTGCGAAAGGGCAAATTTTTTCATAAAATAAAATTCATTGATTTAACCATGCAATAGCCTCAGAAAGGCTAAATAACAACAACATAAGGCTGCTGTTTCAAAATCAAAGAATACATTTATTAATCAGAGCACTGACATAAGAACGAAGCAGAGCGCTAAATATTTAATTTATGAACGATAACGATTCTCTGTCAAAATCAGCAGGGGGAGGCGCGTAGAAACAGCTGTTTGCGGCTTGCAGCGCTCTCTCTCTCTCTCTCTCTCTCTCTTTTTGAACTGAATTTTATTTCAATACAGAGAAATAAAGTTAGATTATTGTGATAACTCTCTATAAGTCTTAGTATTGTGTGTCTGGCAGAGCACAGCAAACATAAATAATCTTTTCAGTAGGAGTCGATAGATGTACTGTAGGGCTTTGAAAAGTTTATAATTGTCTGATGAAGAATATGATGGCTGGAAATCATGATTACTTTTCAAAAGGATAAAATTACACATAAATATGGAATCTACTCTTTATGCTGTCATTACGTGGCTTTGTTGAATCCTTAATTCTGATTGGCCAATTAATGCATCTGTGATACAGATCACTGTTTCACATCTAATCCTATCACTCCGCAATCACAAAGTCCAGTCCATTTTGTTGATTTCTAATGAAATTGACACCAAAAAGATGCTCCACCTGGGTTACTGCAGACAAACACTGAGCTAACCACGGTTAGAAATCTGGAAGATATCCAATATTTTATTTATTCACTGAGCACAAAGCTTTAGATTGCTGGTTAGAGGCTGAACAGCAGTCTTACTGGATTTTTGTTTTGTTGCAATTCTGCTACAGTGCAGCCCATGGACGCTAGCTACAGACGTTTCTATGGTTGCAGACCTGCTAAACGTTTTAAATTACTTTAGCTTGTACTGAAATCATTTAAAATCAAAGTCTTTGGTAAGTAGTTGTATAATGTACTGGTTATTATTACAGTTTATTTTGCAATAATGCTGTGCATTATCCTATATATTGAGGGTAGACACTTAGAGAAACCCTATTCAGATTTTCAGGTAAAGGATTTATTGTGCAACATTATTGCAGAAACTCCCAGGTTTTGTTGAATTTAGACAATGACACCTCATCACAGAAAATGACAGCAAACCACCCTCCCTTCATACCTGCCCTTAGCAATGATCACACACTAAAAAGAACAAGACCATCACTCACATCCTTAAAACAACAATATTGTATTTGCGATATAACCTCAAGAAGTCTTTCAATAAGAGTGTTTAAAAAGGATGTAGGAGTTTGAAATCAAGCCAGATATTTGTTTCCCTGTTAAATTTCCTGTTCCCTGTTGTTAAAATGCTCAGGACGTCTTTGTGCTTGCTGTCAGAATGAAGCCAAACAGCACAGAGTGAGATTAATATCGAGAAAGCAAGCATCATCCATCCCATGTCTTGTAGCTCACTAGCATTATTGAATTCATTTCCATATAGCTTTGGGGATATTTTGAGCCATTGTTTATTTTGGTATTTGTGCACTTGCAATAAATCAATAACTACAGTGTGGACAGAGCAAAATTGCAAATTGTCCTCAGCTGGTTGGAAAATGCAGAGCAGAGAAAGGACAGAAAGACTTAAGTACTTTTATGCTTAAGGGCAAAGGGTTCCTAAAAGAGATCCTAACCTTAGAATGTGAATAGTGACTAGCAACATGACGTGACCAATTTATGGGAAATAATCTGAACAAAATATTAGCAGCTCTTTAGGCCATTTTTGCACTGAAATCACCAATATTATTTAGCGAAGGCAAATAACACCAGTGGGTGGATAGGGGGGTGTCAAAGCACCAAAGTCAGGCCTGTAGAGAGAGAGACAGAGTAGGGGGATGGGGTGCGGTTGGGCTCAACTCTATATACTTTAGAGACAGGGGCAGAGGTAGCGGAACATGTAGGGATAGGGTGTGGATGAGCTGGTGGGACTGAGTAGCCATGAAAGTGGCACATAAGGGGGAAGAGATTTCTGCCTGGAAGCTTTTTGAGTGGTGGCTTTGCAGACAGCCCTAATGTGATGGACTTTTATTTCTCCCTAGCCAGAGATGTTGTGTGCCTGGGACTCTGCAGGTGTTCTGGCATAGCCTCTCTCTCTCTCTCTCTACAAGCTGGTGAAAATTGTACCCTTGTTTGTTGTGCAGTGTATGATGAGGGTGTTCTGGGACTGACATTTTAAGTCTAATATAGCCTTTCTTTATAGCTCTTTTTTTGTGTTTTGGACATGAGGTGGTTTTAGTGAGAGATTATAATGTTGCATGGAATGTAAAAATAAAGGTTGTTTAGAATTCAAATTCTTTCTTTTGATTCATATGTGCACTTTACAAGGTAATGCTTTGTTAGACAGCACTCTATAACCTGTCCTCAATATAAGCAATTCTATTCAACCTTATTCGCAGTAGAAGAATGTTCACAACATTGTGTATGTCGAGCAGAAGGCTGCATTAACAATTCAGCCAACCTTGTCCCTTTATGTAACTTGTGATTCCCAAGGAACCACAGTTTAATACTCAGTAGTTATACAAGACAAAGTGTCCAACTTAATTCTGAAAGTAAAATTCATAAAACAAAACAAATAAAAACAAACAAACAAAAATCTATAGACCCCAACTCAGTGTAACTTACTGTACTATTCAACTTACTGTATTTACTATTTACACTGTTGAATGTCATCATCAATTTCATCCCTGTGTGTGTGTTAAGACTACTGGGGGACACGTGGTTGAATCAGACTACTATGATATTCAGGAAGAAAAAAATGTTTCTTGCATTTGTATCATGTTATTCTGTGGCAGTAATATGGTACATGACAATATGTCTTACTACAACTTTACCAGAGTTAAATTAATACAATTCTCATGTGACTTATCTGAAACCCACAAACCCCTACACTTATGAAATCATGCAGTTATCATACTTGGATCCCCAGAATTATAAAACATTTATTTTTAGATTTAGTTTTATTGTCAGCTAGTACTGCTGAAAACACACTTGCACATGTGCTTTCATGCACAAATGCAATTATATGGTATGCATGGTATGCCTGTGTCTACACACGCTGTGGCAGACTAGGCTATCTGCCACAGAGAAACTCTGGGAAAGGACTACATTCCCCAGGCTGCAGAGGAGGAAGCTGTGGAGGCTGAGGCAACAGCTTCCCCACTGGTAGATGTTGTGCCAGAGCTAGCAGTAGAGGACACCCCAGCTCTCCCACAACTGGCAGAACCTGAACCCGAACCTGAGCCAATCGCAGAACCAGAGTGTGAGGTGGTTGAGCCTGAACCAGAGACTGAGCCAGACCCTGAACCTGAGGCTGAGCCACAACATGTACCAGAACCTGTGGCAGAGCAGGCTGCTGAGGTGGTAGAGGCAGAGCCAGAACCAGTACCAGAACCCACTAAGGATGAGGCTCATGCTGAGGATGGAGTGTGGACCCTAAGGAGTCCAGGTGAGAGAACCCAGCCCTTCTCTATACCTGTTTGTGCTTGTCTGGTTCCAGGAGAGGTTGGAGCAGAAGTTCATCACAACAAGAGGTGGTGAACTGGTCCAGTTGGGGGAATTGGGTTAGTGATGTCAAGCCAGGGTCCTGTAATCACTGCATGGCTGCCCAGCTCGCCCTACATATCTGAGCTGAGGGGGAGGGTATGTGCCAGACGAGGCTATCTGACAGAGAAACTCTGGGAAAGGACTACATCCCCCAGCGGACAACAGCCAGTCAGCCATCTTGCCCCAGCTGCGGGGTGTGGAATCTGCAGTCCACAAGGAGAGACCATCCAGGGAGCAGCCAGGGGTGGTGCTGAAGTTTCTCCTGAGAGATTTGATTTCTGAACATATTAAGCTTTAAGTTGTAATTTGAGTTAATAAAGGTGAGCATTTGGTTTGAATTCTGCTTATAGTGTGACCTGTGCCAGGAAACTGCCGCGAGGGTGCCACAATGCACATAGAACACGCATTAAAATGTGCACACAAACAAACAAATACACACGTAGACATACACAGTTATTTATGTGTCTTGAGAGAGTAAGAGAGAGAAAAATGGATGAAGGAAGTCTTGCCTGGGGAATGCAATGGACTCAGTGTAATTAATATGAAGTGAATTATTGATGCTTTATGCTGAGTCCTCTCTCTCTCCTGCTGCGGCCATCGCTGCAGGAAGTGACTACGGCACATAAGGTCAAAGGTGATAGTTGCAGCTTGACTTGCACTGCAACCCCCTAAACTCTGTACCCTTACATCAATATGTCACAGTATGTCACTGCAAGGTGGATAAAAAGCAACAAAAACTCCTAAGCAAAAAAAGGTGTATACCAGGTCTGCTTCTGAGTGTAAACTCCTGACGATTATCCAGCATAACACAGTGCTTTTCACCGACATATCACATTAGGTTTCTCCCTGACGTGCATATATTTGTTGTTCATTTGTTTGTTTATTTATCACTACTAGGAACACACACACATGCACACACACACACACAAATGTAACACATGCATGAAGGCACTCACTCAGTCACAGACATGAGGTCTCCTTACAGTACAGTTCTTTACAAGTAAACAAATCAGTAATCTGTTGCCTTAGTTTTATTTATTGCACATTATTGTGCCCTTAATGTGTTATGTTAATGTTTCGGTTAATGCACCATAATGATGGCAAATTAGTAGCATGTAAATTGGTATGTTACCTATTACAAATGGACTACTGAGTTGTATTATTATTGTTATTTCATTCACCATGAACTCAGTTTGCTAATGTTTTAAACATTCATTATTCAACATTCAAAATGTTACCAAATTGAATTAAGGTGCATGCAAATTTCTTTGGAGACACGTGTTTATATAAGGTCCCACAGATGACATGCATGTCAGAATAGAAACTCTACCATGAAGTATAAGGAACTGTCCTTAGAATATATATATATATATATCCCAAATATTTACAACATCTAATCTAATATTTATTTGAGTCATAATTCAATAGTGTCCCTTCTGCTTCTGGTGCGAACAAGGCTCAGGAAGATGAGGATTGAACAGACTGGAAAGCTGGAAAAGCTGGAAAGCTGTCCTGCTAGTTTTGGAGCCGGAAAGCGGACCTAGTTTTGAAGATGGAGGCTTGTCCTGGAAGAGCTAGTGGGAGGCGCGCCAACCGGAAACCTGAGCGGGAAAGGGAGATCTGGTTGTTTGTTGTGTGTGCAAATAATGGCGTGCCAGCCACTTAACTCTCCTCAACGTTCCAGTCTCTGTCAGTCTGTCACGGCCCCGAGAGTAGCAAGCTCGCTACAGTGGTACCCCGTCATCCAGAACCACGGACGGGCGGTGAAGAGTGCCACCAACTCGCCACCCTGGAAGCCACCACCATCCTGGCCTGAAGATCACCTGGCCCCACCAAACATGAGCCCTGCCGGGGACAGGTCTTCTTCCTCTCCATCCTCTCTCTCGCAGGTTAGTTCCCCGGCCTCAGTTGGGAGGTGATGTGGGAGTATGTGGCAGATTGGTGGTTGAGGTGTGGACTGGATGCGAGGAGAATCAGGCTGATGGGCTGGTTCTCCCAGCTGGAAAGTTTTGGAGCTGAAAAGCTGACCTGGTTTTGGAGCTGAAGGCTGTCCTGAAGAGCTAGCGGGAGCATAAAACCGTCAGTCAAGTCATGTTATATTGAATTTATGTGACAAGTTTAATAAAACGGCGTGCTGGCCACTTAACTCTCCTCACCGCTCCTTGTGTGTCTGTCATGGCCCTGGGAGTAGCAAGCTCACTACAGTATGTTTACAGGAAAAAAGGCAGAGAAAGTGAAAAGAAGTTAAGGAGACGAATATGTGCCGTATGTGTGTGTGCAAGAGAGAAAGAGAGAATCACTACTCTCTCTCTCTCTCTCTCTCCCCTAAAAAATCAATGACAACAATAGGAGAAAAAAATCTATCTTTTCCAACATGCTAGACCTTTGTGCTTTCTTCTGTCAGCTTGACCAGTGCTGTGCAGCTCAGCTGTTGTGTTCAATTCTGTGTGCCCAGCTGTGCATGCCCAGTGGGGAACAGTGGTATATGGAACCCATGTGGAAAATGTGTGTTTCTTGAGAAAGGAATAAAAGCACTGTCTCTTGGAATGGGACCGCAGGGAATAGTACAACATGAGAGTGATGTGACTCGGCAAAAAGCAACAGGATCTTGAGTGATGGGAACATAGTTGCCCTGCTGTGCTAAGGGAACTTTGGAGGATTGTCGTACGCGTGCGCATACACGTGGCAGTGTTATTGCAATGGAGGCAATTAAAAACACCCAATATAAATCTGTGCTGTTAACATGAAAAATAGACCTAATTACACCAAGGGTTATGGTCCACCACAGATTTTCAGGTGAGCACAAACCATTATGACTCCATAAGAGTACATAAAAGACAATAGTGTGGAGAAAACAAAGACATTTCTGTCTTTCAAAGTTTGCTGGTAAGCTAAGATGGGCACATGAAACATTATGCCTGACTCTGCATTAATTTGACACAATATGTTAATGAACATGTTGTGAACCCATTATTGGTTCTTGGAAAACATGAAAGCCAACGCATCGAAATTCATGTTTAATATTAATAGGAGTATTGCAGAAAAGTCACAGGTCATTCCCTAGCCCAAATTGGTGATGTGTGTATGGGAGTATTTTCAGATTATGTCTTAAGTATGTAACAGCTCCACTTCAAAGACAACACCAAAGTTGAAACAAATAATTTAAAAGCTTAATTTATCCATATCCTACTAAATACTTGAGCAGCTAAACATCCAAAACCACATTCAAGGAGTCTTCTACTGCTGGCCGCTCAGCAGCTCTAAAGTAGTTAAGTAGTTAAGCAGTTGGGAGGGTACGTGCCTGAGAGGGTACACAGAAATTTCTCTAGCTTTTCAAGCAATTTTTGCCCTGAAATAGTATTCTGTGACTGAAAATAGCTCTTATCAAAATGTAGGGAAAAAGACATCCCTTTTAAATGAAGTGGAAATGAATTCCAAGGACAGAACATGGAGAAAAAAACGTGGGCAGCGGCAGTCTATTTCAACATTAACTGTTCAGTTTCTTTCTATTGTAAAGGTGAAACGGTTGCACAGTGGATCTTGCACAACTATACAAATATCTACAATGAAACGTTTTGAAAAATTTGGTGGAAACAATGGAACTGAATAACAATTTATACACACTACAGATGCAGTGCAAAATCATTTAAAATCTGATCACATACCCACTGATATTAATAACTCTGCTGTCTCCAAGAAAACAGAGGAAACAGTATGAAGTTCAATACCCAAATTATAGACGCAATGAAAAAGAAGTGAAAATGTGACCAAATAACAATTTAAATCTCTTTTAACCTACTGAATCATTTCCAAAAGTAATTAGTAGTTCCATTGCCTGATTAAATGAGGATTTACATGGAATTTAAAGCTCTGTGAAACATCATACCATTTTCTTCTGTCTGTCAATTAAAAAAAACATCTGATCCTTCATTAGTCATAATGAGTTCTATTAACCCAGGTGCCACATAACTAGTCTGTGCTAAATGCATGAACTGCATTAGGGGGTCTAGGCTAAACCCATGTAGTGGATTAGGCCCTAATTACTTAAAACACTATGGTACAGTGCATTCTCCTTACTAACACCTTGTCTGAACATATCACCTGTAACGATAATGTGTGGAAAACCATTAAGTAAAAACTGTTCCAATAGAGTGCGTTTAGTTACAGTATTAAGTTCTCTGAATGTGCACCAGACCTACAATCCCAAGTGCTTAGTGCATTTGTTGAAAGTGTACTTCTATACGAAGTTTATGAAAAAGCCTAGAGAATGTTAATGTTAATGTCAATGTCAGAATGCTTTCTCGTGGGCTGTATTTGGAGCTGTCAAAGCAGAGGTGAGTCTGGAAACCAAGAAAGATTAGAACTATTAAGATGTCATAATTTTTTCATCACAGAGTGGCATGGAGGTTATGGACACAATACAAATGTTAAAGCAAAATTACTGATATAATTCACAAATAATACCCTCTATCATAACTCCATATACAACTTATTGCCAGTCATGTTCAACGATACTGGAGGCCTATATAGTATATGATATAGTATTTTTTTCCTGAGAATTAATATTTTAAATTAGATTTACAAGTTTGAGTACAGTCAAATTTATGGAGTCAAAAATAAAAATAAAGTAACTTCTAATAACAAATGACAGCACACGTACTTTAAAATAAATGTTAGGCAATTGGCCACAACATATGCAAAAAAGGAAATTACTCCTGGGCTACAGTAATAAAACTAGATGATGCTTGGTTAATCTTAATAAACTAAAAAATTATTTTAGCACAATACATCGTAGAATAGTTTATTGTCCTCTACAGGGAAATTATTTTCCAAACCCAGTGCATAGTTTTATTGTTGTGTTTTTAATGTTTTGATTAGGCCTTTTTCTTGTGACATAATGAATACTAGCAGCCCTTAGGCTCCTTCCAAATAATAATCAAGTAGCATAGCCTGAAAAGGAAGAGCAAAAGTCATCACTTGGCTAGAACCAGTCTGGGGACTTATGCCTGCAGCAAGATTTAACAAATACACAAAACCTGTGGGTTCACAAGCTAGTGAGTCTAGCATGTGATTAGGCTACCATAAAGAACCCCCTACATATGTTTCTAGTTAGATACTAATTAGTCTGTTGTACATTAGGCTAGTGGAATCAGTTATTGACAGTACAATAATTGCACAGTAATCAACAGTAATTGATCATTTATGGTCAAAGCAGAGACCAAAACAGATCAATAACACAGGTAGTGAATTGCCAGCTGTGAAGGACATCTACACCAGAAGATATCTGAGCAAGGGTCAGAGCATCCTTACAGACTTCTTCCACCCCAGTTAACTTCTCACTCTGCTACTGCCTGGCAAACGGTACCAGAGCATCTGGTCCCATACCAACAGGTCCATAGACAGTTTCTACCTCCAGGCTATAAGACTGCTGAACTCATAACAAACACACCACAGACATTCACCCCTGGCAACTTTGAGCACTTGTTCCCCTTCTACCCACCCACCCACACGCACGCACGCATGCACGCACACACACACTCATGCACACTTGACCCAGAGACTCTGCACCCCCCTCCCCGATGTATAACTACAGTCTTGCTGCTATTGCACATACAGTACAATGGTATACTGATACTACCCGTCACTTTAATTCTGCAATGAGAGTTTACCCTGACTTCTTTTATGACATGTTTTACTTTATACTATTTTTATTTAAATGTTAGTGTATGTTGTTATTTTTTATTACATTGTTATTTTTATTACATTATTTTTATTATATTGTTGTTTTTATTACCTTGTTATTTTTTATTACATTGTAATTTTTATTCTCATGTTGCTGAGAAGGGAGTAGAAGTCAAAGCATTTCATTGCCAGCAATCAATTCTGTGTGTACTGTTACTGTGCATTTGATGAATAAACTTTGAATTTGAACTTGAACATCATATATGTTTACAGCAAAACAAATATATTCTTTAAATAAATATATAAATTAACCACAATGCCAACAATAGCATTTGTACATTTACTGTACATCAGTAGTCAAAATGGTCTGGATAAAGGTGGACATTTCCCTACTTCAAGCCAGATAAGCCAATTTCAGTGCCAACCAAGTGTGCAGTTTGAATGCATAGCACTCTGGTTAGCCACATATAGCTAGCTAAATTCTGCTCCCAACATTTGTTCAAGGACATCCAATACAAAATAGCAAACAAGTATAGTAAAACTAAAAAGCAGCTACAGTAATTAGCTTTTTATTCCAGTAATTATTTTGCTATCTGATTAGCAGCTATGCCAACTGTGATAGCATGCTAGATAACAATTTTTCTGTGACATACTAACACCAAGACATCCTGATTGTTTGGAGGGGCCAAGTACATAGGCTTTGTGTCTCTGAATAAGCTCTGTTTGGGCCTAGCCCAGTATAGTGGGGGATCTTGGTAGGATTCAAGCTCATAGTGGGAAGTTTCATATCTGATTGGCTACCTCAACAATGTTCCATGTGGACAAGACAATATGAGTATAATCCCTTCCCAAGCCAGCTGTAATCCATGGCAAGGAAATTGAGTGGGTAGACAACTATATATATATGACAAATATCTATGCACTGTTGTTGATAGCAAACAATGTTTTGAGACAAATACATGTGGAATGTATAAGAAGGTACAGCAATGCAGTTTTTTCCTATGGAAAATTAACAATGTGGCAAGACAATGACCTTGCAACCAGCTAGAAATATCCTAGCAATGGCCTAGCAACCACCTAGGACACCCTAGCAACCACCTAGGGCACGCTAGCAACCAGCTGGTACACCTTAGCGACCACCCGGTACAGCCGAGCAATATATACTTCACTATTTGGCCGTTCAGCAATCCCAAGCATTTTCCACAGGGAATGCATTTCTAGTTATTATTATTATTATTATTATTATTATTATAATTATTATTGTCTTATTCTGTACATTCACTTTACAGGACTCGGCACTGCATCCTTGAACTTTGTTGTTTTTTTTCTGTGCATATGGTACCTCTATCAAGAGTCTTGATAAACTGAACCACTAGTTTGTATGAATATATATCTGCACAATGGGTCTCATTCACAAACATTTTCGTAAATTATTTGTAGATTTGTCATGCTTTTTCAGCAGAAACACACACCATTGCTGAGGTAAAGAAAATAAACAGTTTGACATGAAACTAGAAAGTATAAGGAGAAGTAGACGCATATTATCAGCCACAGGAGGACGGCAGCGCGCAACGAGCCGCTATCTGATATGGATCAGAGGATCAATCAATAATAGGAGAGACCTCACTGTCGGGTGTCCAGTCGGCATTGGAGTTGGACACAGATCAGATCCAGGCTGCATCTTCATCAGATAGTAGGACTATGTTATGGTATTTGTAAGGCGTCCAGTCCATGTGATCAACCCATTACAAGTTGGATAATCTTGTATTGTTATGAATGAGGACAGTTCGGCAAATACGCCATTTCAGCCTATTAGGTCTTTTTTTCTACAAGGCCACTGAAACATCTTGTTGTTGAGGTTTGGCACTACTGTAATTGATTTTTCATAAAGAATAAGCCGTTCTAAGAGCCTTCCCGCATGTTTCTAAACACAAACACATTTCTGCATGTCTCCAAGCACAAGTAGGATTTGATCGTACCAAACAAACAAGTTCAAATACGAACAAAATGATGAATCCGACTATGTTCATAGAAACGTTCGTACTAACGTTAAACGATCAAATCAGATCGTATGCATGTTTCGTAAATGAGGCCCATTGTGTTCAAGTATATTCAATAAAGTGAATAGCTCTTACAATGCACATTTGCATGCCTAGACACTTTTTGTACATTTGTATGGCATTCTGTAGACCTGTTCAAGTGAACATTACATATTTTTGCACATCCTGTATATGCAGTATATTTTAAATTCACATGCTGTTATCTTCATGTTCTGATATCTTATCTTCTAATGCACCCTTTTACTAAATATAATACATATATCGGACTACATAACTACATAGTGTTAACTTCAATCAACAAACAGAGAAGCCTGACAGAAAATGACTATGGGGTTGAAGTTTCCTTTTGTTCGTTAAAGGTCCCTGGGGGTAAAACATCTCAGGTAGGTAACCTCTAAATATTGCCTGTCCTGCACTCCCACATCCTCTACCTGATTTGCCTTGTCCTAGAAAAACCACAAGCGCAGCAACCTTCACTAACTGCCTATATATAACTCACTCTACACCTTGCAAAGACATATTTCCCTTTACCTGCAAACACACATATTCACCGACACACATGGGTAGCACATATACACACACCACATGAACTGTGGTAGGCCACTTCACACTTACCTGCCCTTGCTTAGTGCAACTTTAATAAAGAAACATTAGCTATCTGTAGGCCTGTGATTCCTAAATAACCTATGGCACAATGAAGGAAGGAATAGTTCATTCTGAAAGAAAAAAAATCCACAGAAAAAAGTCCTGTGCTTCACTCTCCCATTTCTTATTTTACCTCTCTTTATTTGGCAGCTTACTTTTTCGGAATGAGATGGGTAACTGTGCATCAGTGCTCCTTGCTCCTTGTGCGGCACTCAAAACATTGACAAATGACTCCTAAATTCAGAGGAAAATAGAGGGTGGGGAAAGTGAGACACCACAGACAAAAATAATGGGTTGACTCAGCTGTGAGATGCATGTTAACTGCTCTCTGGATGGACGGAATGGTGAGTTGAAGATAAAAACAATCAACTTGAGATGCCTATTGCAAAGAATGTTCAGGGGGAGAAAAATGAGGTAAACAAATGCACAAGAAAACACCAAGGGAAGATATTTGAAAGTCTCCCGGAATGCTGTGTAATATATTAAATTACAATGGCAAGTACAGAGAATGTACAAGTTGTACAAGTATGTACAAGTTTGCCTGTCAGTGTGTAATTGGAGCCCATATTGATCTTTAATGCTTTTTAGAAAAGAAAGAAAAACTGTTTATTAGATCATGTATAAAACAACAAAGCAATCCAAACACTGCATCAGTCTGCAAAGATATTCAAACTATACACAATTTCTTCACTATTTGGAAATTCCTTTTCTCAAATTCAACACAGAACACAATCCCGACAGCAATCTTCTTCCCAGTCATTAACTAATCAAGACTACTTCCTTTGGCACTGTGGCTCTGTAGCTTGACCCAGAAGCACATTGGTTGCATCTAAACACTGACTCTAATGTACTTGTTATTAATCTCCCCTTCTGCCTCTTGCTTTTCCAGATGATGGATGACCAGACGATGCAGCCCAAAGTTAGAGCGCTGCTCCAGCATGATTACACAGCCTGTTATTGGTCTGCCCCTGCACTTGATTAATGCTCTTGTTCCAGCTCACCACAAATATGCTGACTCCCATCAAGCACTTTTGTCGTTGAATAGAAAGTGCATTACCACTTTTATTTAAGCTTGCTTTAATCAATGTAGAGAAATGCATTGTGTATATGAAAAAAGATGGAGACCTGAGTGATAAAGTAAGACTGATTCTTAGATTCTATGGTTTCGATGTAGAGTCGTAAAACATATTTTTGACAGAGATTTGGAGTAATGGGAAATTGATTTATTCATTTGAGTTGCTCACAGCATCTACTTCCTGCAGCTGCATTGAATTATGGGGCATGGAGTATTTTGATGGTTGGTGTGCTTATGGATAGTGGGTCATTCATCACCAGTCCAGGTTGTCACAGACTACTCAGGTTTACCAATAGTCCCTAATTGACAGAAATGCTGGTCTTTGAGCACTGTTCAGAAGTGCTATTGATCAGGAGATTTACAAAGTGTTTTGTTGAGACACTGGCTATGGGGCAACAATAAGAAAAAGAAATGTAAAGACATTATTAGATAAGATCAAACTTTCAAACATCAAAGAGGGTACTTATTCTTTCAAATCTCACATTTTGATAGAGTAAACCTTTGGGTAATGTAGGTAAAACAGGACAGAGAAGAAACACACAAATCAAACTAATACCCAGTTATACAAAGCCAAGGTTTTTCTCCAGTTTACATATTTGACCACATATAAGTGCATGATAACCTGTGGTTTGTAATTATGGCATGAAGGTACAGTGCATACAGCAGCTATTTGATTCCCTTTGTTATCAATAGGTCATCATGGATTCCAAAACTGGTGCAAGTATCAATCAAGTATCAAGTATCAAGTATCAAGTTAAATTGACCTCACAACAAACATAGCAAAATGGAAGGACAGATTGTGTGCTTTCCTTCGTGCTTCGATTAGTGTCTGGTTTTTAAATGTGAGGGTTTACTAAGGGAATATAATTGCTTTGGGGATATATTGAAATGAATGTAGTAAATTATCAAAGTTTGAAATACTGCTTGACAAATTCATAATCTGCTATGCTTTAAATCAGATCTTCATTTTAAGCAAATTTAAGAAATTTGCACGTTGCAAACCGATGAGTTTTATTTAAGCAATTATACTATCCACAGGACTAATGGCATTTTCCATCATTTTGTCCCACCGGCCAATCCCACAGGGCAACTGATATTTAGGAAGTTTGAAACTTGGCAAGAGTAAATTATTTATTATTATTAGTAGTAGTAGTAATAGTAGTAATATTATTTTGCAGTGCAGATTGGGGATGTTATCAAACTAGGAGGCAAACATTCTCAATAAAGACATCAATAACTGGGGAA
Source organism: Gephyroberyx darwinii (assembly GCA_900660455.1). Lineage (NCBI taxonomy): Eukaryota > Metazoa > Chordata > Actinopteri > Trachichthyiformes > Trachichthyidae > Gephyroberyx > Gephyroberyx darwinii. The sequence goes on from CABFOQ010022372.1 coordinate 34,178, forward strand.
GATGAGGTGATTAGGAGTGAACCCATTTTCCTGGGACAAGAGTACATTTCCTGGTTAAAAACAAATCTTAAAGAAATCTCATTTGAGTATGAAAACATTTCTTTGGTATCAAAGCAAACATTCTGTGTGTCCATAAAATCTGTCTTACATTTATTGTCTATGAAGTACCTCCAGAATTTATACCTAATGGCATCATATGTTTGAGTGTTCTCTTAAGCAGAGAGTTGATCGTGTTCATAAATATTAACTTCAACTCCTGTAGGAATGAATGGTGCTTGTCCTTAATATGAAATGGATACAGGGACATTTTCAAATTCTGGTTTCATTTTAATAGACCATCATTTTTACTGAAAACAAAATGCTTGTTTAGATAGCTAAAAAGGCTGCCAACAATAAAAGGCTTGTTAGGTGTTGGATAGCTAAAGTGAAAATACATTGAAGCATTTTTTTCTGACAATATGTGTGCCTGATGGTGACATTAAAATTCAAAATGCCACAGTGTCATTTTAAGACGACAAGCTTAATCAATGTCTGAGTCAAGGGGCAATGTCAATGTCAAGAGACAAGATTAAAGTTGAGCTTGGTTGAAGCTGACATTTATCTTGTTCATATTTTTCCTATAAGTTTAGTTGAGATTTGTGAAACTGCGGAAGGGCCTCGGCGAGGAGGTGATGCATCTCCTTAAGACCCACAGCTATGCCCCACCACTTACCACATTATTACATCTACCGTGACATACTGACTGCATCAAAGCCTTCATAAACCTTTTGGGAGAATGCACCAGCCAGAAACTCCATAAGCTCCCACATGACTTTCTTCCACAAAAATGTTTTTGATAATACGTTGTCTGCATTATTTATGGTGATCTGATAGATTCTCCTGTGCTGCAGGAACTTATCATTAGCCAGATACATTAATTCATTATTCCACTGAAATTGGCCGTTAATCAGCTGTAAAATGTGTATTTCCTCCTTAATATTCTCAAAGTTCTTATTTCCTGGTGTGATGTTAAATAGTAATTAAGACTGATTAATCATTCAGCAGTCTTACTCCTACTGATGGAGAACAACCTTACTGGCAAATTGGTGGTTTTATTTTGATCTATTTCCAAGAAATTTATATAAATGACTGAACATTAGAGATATTATGCTAGATAAGTATAATTTTTGTAAATGGTCATATAAAGACAAGGTTTGAGGTGTGTTTGTGTGCACACATATGTTTGTGGAAGAGAAAGCAAGAGAGATTGGTGTGCATGTTTAATTGTGTGCATGCATGTCATATCACACTTGAGGTGAACAGCAAAGTATTGTATTCATGCAATCCTGTCAACGTTATTTTATTATTTTGACAACTAGCTCTACATGGAGCTCATATTGAGCCCTATATTAGAGCTGAACAAGTGCACCATCTGTGCTAAAAAACACAGATGGTGATCCCCTAGAGTAGACTACACAAAGAGCCATTACCAGCCTTTAACACACTTTGATCCACCTAATGCATCAGAAGTAAAGGATATTATTGCCAGCCTCAATAATCCTGCAGCAGGTCATGATGAATTACGTGCATCACTAAGACTTGCAGATAAGATATTTGCAGCTATGAACAGTAGTGAATATATTATTGGCACTTTTTTAGACATATCAAAAGCATTTGATACTGTAATTTATGATATACTAATTAACAAATTGAAACACTATGGCTTTCAAGAACAAACCTTGAAATGGTTGTCTAGCTATATACGTGACAGGGAACAATATGTGATTGCAAATGGATGTACTTATAACAGAGCCAGGAACACCACATGATAATGTGGTGTTCCGCAAGGCTTGATGCTGGGACCTTTGCTGTTCCTAGTATGCATCAATGACCTTGCTGCAGTATCAAAGCCCATGCTTCCAATGTTATTTGCTGATGATACCAACCTGATTTGATCACACTTTCCCTCACTTGTCAGAAAGCCAAACAAGGTCATCAAAATGGTTCCAACTAAACAAACTATCTCTCAATATCAAGGAATAAAACATGTCATAATTTTTGCTGGAAAGAGCTCAAGTCTCTTCTGTAAAATTTCTTGGAGTATTTAAAGATGAAAAATTCTCCTGGAAAAAAACAGACTGTGCGCAATAAAATAATGAAATCACTTGGTAACATCAGGAGGTTGTGTAGTTTGGTTCAGCAGACATGTCTTTAAACCTTATATACTACAGCATGATATATCCCTATCTCACTTACTGCAATATCGCCTGGGCAAGCACATACCCATCTTCTCTCCATAAGCTACACATTTTTCAGAAAAGACATGTCCGTACTCAAACATGAATCACCAGCACCACTTTTCAAGTCACTTGGTATTCTCTCAATTTTTAATATCAATGTTCACCAAATATGTCTATTAATTTATAAATTTAAATGTATGCATGTATCCATTCTTCCAAAACCATTTATGAATTTGTTTACATAAAATTCTTTTCTTTTTCGTTGCCTTTTTAAACTTCTCAATTTGCTTGATGTTTTTCTTTTGTTGTTATTATTTTCACATTTAATATTTGTTATGTTTTACTAGGGGGAACATCTTTATAAGCCCTTGGGCTTCCTGGTTCCTCCAGCCCACCATGTTTCATATTTTCTCCATTTCTCCAATTATACCTTTTTTGTGCAAATAAATACATCTAAATCTAAATCTAGCGACAGACACATGCACACACTCATGTACATACTCAGGTACATCAAGTAAGGGAGGGAAATGCTTGCTTCTTTCATAAATGTATTTTGGTACAGAAATTAATAGCTGTAACCTAAATTGCTGTAACCAAAATGGAACTGCTGTGCTCCCAACAAAAAAGTCCTTGCTCCCTGTTTTAGGTGGTAATTTTGCTCCTCTAATTGTGATTCGGAATTGAACCCAGTGGAGCCTATTAATCATGTAATAATTCACAGCAGGAATAATGACTTTTCTGCATAAAGAAAATCAAATGTGCTAATGATTCAAGCAATATATATTCCAAACATCCAGTTCTGACTCAGTGTGTTACCATAAAAAAATGGTACAAATTGTCCTTGATTTAAAATGTATGTCAACTTTTTTTCTCACCATCACTTATCACAACCCCCTTCAAGATAAATCACTTGCTTCGGATAATTAATCGAGTGCTGTCATAATGCTATTTGTGTCAGAGTAAGCAGAGATGTATACAATTACCTTGGGAGTGCTTTACTCCTACTTAGGGTTATGAAGAATATTTGCCATTACATGCATATATGATTACCACCACAATTACTCCCTGTAGATCAATAATATATCACTTAAACACTTTACTCTTCTCACTTCTCTCTATCAAAATAAATAAATAATGCAAAGATAAACACATGTATATTGTTGTGTTTATGTTTGCATGTTTCAGTTTGGTCTAAATGAAAGTGAAAGAATTGATTACATTGTAACAGTGCAGCACTCATGCTGCTGTTGCAGTTATCGAAGTCCATTCAATTATGAAATTTATGTTGCGTTCTCCAATGTGAAAGAATAATAATCATTTAATCATATAGTAATACAATATTATTTATCATTTAGAACTTTTTAAGAATTTTGTTGCTGTCATGCATTGCCAAACAACAGCACTTGCATGTAATATAGCAGAAATTTCCCAGGAAAGTGTTATGGTTATGACGGTGTTGTGGTTAGGTGCTAGGTGCAGCTGTGTGTAGTGTCTAAAAAGTTTTTTCTAATAATAAAAAAAACAAGAGAAAACTTGCCTTCCACATGGAAATTATCAGTGTGATTTGAATAGGTCTTGACCAATCAGATTGCTTGTCTCATACTACCTGTTGCATAATAATGAATGTACAATATTTTTCTATAGCAAATAAATAATTTATATATTTTATATATAATATTAGATTTATATATATTACATTTTATTTTATTTTATATCTGTGTTAATATGCAGTACATAGTATCACAATAATATATACATATATTAGTTTAGTTTAGACAAAAGTAATAATAACGTAATGTAATAATGTAGAACAATATTTTATATGCTGTTAGATTAGATGAAACTTCAATGAAGCGCAGTCAAAGGTGCATGGCGAGGATGCACAGGATGTGGTGACTGATTTTTGGTCATTTTGTGGCCAGAGGCGCTCAGTGCACCTGGGGCACAGAGGAATACAGTATCAGTAGGTGTGGTGAGCCTATGACCAATCAAATTACTTATTTTACTTCCCCTTAAAAACAGTGCACTCTGCACCATGAAGAGAACATTCCGGAAAGTTCACTTCGTGAATTGTACAGCATTAGAACAATTAATGATCTATGACCTAATTATTCAGTGCTACGTAAGTCAGCTTGCAATTTCAAGACAGCAAGTAAACTTATATTTTAACTTGCAGTGCCTTCATATTTTTGCAGTGCAAGGTTTGATGCCAAGATGTTAGGTAGCTTTTTGAACTTTTACAGGTGTGTTCTCAATCCGGGCTGTAGAGGTTGGTATTGACGATAGGAGTATCATTAAGGTAGCCATGGTAGAGAAGTATCATCTGTATTATAATCTGACTTTATATGCTTGGGTGACAGTTTCAGTCGATTTGCTTGAGTGTTATAGGCATAGGCGCCTGATTTAGTTTAAAGGCAGGGGAGCGGATTAGGCAGGGGGGTCTTTGTGTTTTTATAACCATTGTCCTGCATTTTTGTGGTATTCCATTCCCCCTTAAGAAATGGTTTCCTGTTCATTTAGTGTTCATCAGCACTTGCTCCACTGCTCTGGGGCCTACGATTACAGCGTGAGAAGTTGGAATTCCGTGATGTTTGTGTATAAGAAGTAGAAGAGTAGTAGTGTATAAATTAGAAGAGCATGGAGAGAAGAGCAATCGTATCATTTGGCAGGATAAACAGATTCTAAATCATCCAGACATTTGGCAAAGGATCACACTAACATGTTTACCCCTACTAATCTAAAGAGTAATGAGTGTCTAGTAGATCCACACGGATAAAAATATTTTAAGAAGAAAGCTACCAAGGTAGGCTGGGTATAGTGTCAGGAACCACACCAGTAGTCGAAGTGGTGGTAGAAATTGAAGCAAGGTGAAAATAAAACCACATTTTCTACCACGCTAATGGTATTAGAGTGTGAGAGGGCTCAGGCATTTTCTCACATTTGTCTGTTGCCTTACCTGTTGGGTTGAAGCATGCCCTGCCTGATACAGAATCAACAGTACTTGATTGAATATACCATGAAGCATTATGTGGGAAAGTCATACAGGAGTCAATGGCTTTAGGGATAAACACAGAAGTTTCACTATACCTGGTGTCCAACATCAAATGTTTATTGAGTCACAGAATAAGCTAATTCAAATTGTTCTCTGGGTGAAGCAGCTCCCGGGTGTGTCATTAGATATGAAGTGAATTGTCTCTTTCTCTGTATTAAATGCTGATGAGGCGGCCTATGAGAGTTCTAGGTTCTCTTTGCTTAGGTGGTGGAGAGTTGTATCTGATGAGAAAGGAGTTGGTGAACTACTGTAAGCATGTGTAAGTGTGTATCATGTGGGGGGGAGGTCAAGTTTTTCATTCTTAGGCCTACAGGTTTTAAATTTTAAATAAGTTTAAATAAGTCTGATCAGCACATGTTCAAGAGGACACCTGGTTGAAAGTCCCATATTTGAGGTTTGGGAATAAAGAAAGAGCACAATCTCTCTCCTCCTCAACCCTCATGACGAAGGCAAGCCTGATTCTGGGTTACATGTTAATCCTCTTTCACCAACACTCATACAGTATATACTATTGCAGATAACCACACCACTGAGTAATGTGACCATACAGATTGTGGATGTGGAATGCCACTCATCCAGGGCATGATCCCTGGATGCTTAACAATGATGATGAGACACTGAGTTGCCTTTGTTACTTCCACGACGCTCAGAAAACTTCTCTATTCAACAGGGGAGTCCCAGCATCAACACATCTGGTGGGAGTATGTTTGTTTGGTGATGTGTAATTCATCCTGTTTGGGTACAAGGTGCTGTAGATAATTACACATCCTTGTTCACAGTATGATTGTAACACCTATTTTCCAGGTATTGGTACAGCTCTAACTCATTCTCTTGTTGCTAATGGCACAGATGAAGATGTAGCCAAAGCTGACTATTTAAAATGTCCTCCCCTGGGAGCAACAGAATACAGTATCAACATAGTCTCTCGTTATGCACCTGTTGAATTTATCAAATGTCCACAGGTTGAACCAATTACAAAACATAGGTTAGTTAACAAATGTCCTGGAAGTATGTAAAATAGCACTGATTCAACAGGCAATGCTATACTAACCAAGCAACTATATGCTTAGCCTTTGCTGCTCACATACCAAATGCCCTCACATGCCCTCACCATCACTCTCCACACTATCAGGGATGTCTTATGAATGGCTAACAATGATTACAGGGTTAATGAATTGACATATTACAGGATGGGAGCACAATACACAATGGAGGTGTCTGCTCTGATAGGAGAACTGTTGGCACATCGGATACCACAGTGGCTGGCAGAACAGCTGCTGATGCACATTAGCTTGGATGGCAGCTGGACCTGGGTAATAAGAACTCGCAGGAGTAGAAATGGCATCAAAGCCGCCTATTCTATTGCAACCTCTCCCATGTCCTTGTTCCTCTCATTACCGTGTGATCAACAATTACCAATGTTCCTGTTTCAGCTGAGCCAATGATATATACTAAACATCGATGCGCTTCCATAGGTGGTTTACATGACACCTGATTACACAAAGCCTCTAAATAACTATAACATACTGATCTCAATGTCACAGTTAAAAATAGGCTAAAACGAGCTATGGCGGTGAGGGAAGTGCTTGGCTATGGAAATCGGAGTGCTGGAATGACAGACTGTGATGTTCCGCTCCATGCTCACTGTTCTGTATAATAATAATAATAATAGTAATGATAACAACAATAATAATAATAATAATAATAATAATAATAATAACAACAATAATAATAATAATATTCTGTTGGGCTGGGATTATGACATGTTATTTATTTTAGAGAAAGCCTTAAATGCAGTAGAAGAGAGGGTTGAAGAAATGTTAAAAGAGACAGGGAAACAGATAGAGCGGGCCTGTATTCTAACTAGACAGGCTGATGCTCTCAGATAAACCAGATACAATGGTTCAAGAGGCTGTTGTAAAAGTAACTATTGTTTCAAAATGGATCGCAGGTAATCCTATACAAGGAGTGGGTGAGTGGCTTATTGTAAGATGAGAAACAAGACATAGAAAGAGGGTTACAAGGATAATATCCCAAAGGGTTAGGGTGTGGTTTTGATGATTCTGCTGACATCATGAAGGAAATGTTTTCAAGAAATGCTGATATTATTTGAATGTCTCTCTGGTCCGACACTCCCTAGGGCCAGCCAACACATCCTTTGTGTGAAAGTGGTTGGGTCTGTGGGTAGCCGTAGTGGATATAAGAAAGGAGTTTGCTAAAGGTGAATGTGCATTACTCTCTGGTTTGCTTTACTTCTTTATTGATCATTTATTGATATCCACAGAGGGATTTTCATTTTAAGTCACTTATTGATTGAACAATAATCACTGTATAATCATGTAATGATTATATCAATGAAGATGATTGAGTTATTGATTCAGATGTTTTGTTTTCTCTACCAGTATAATTGAGGAAGGTTTTACCCAGCAGCACATTAAGACTTCAGACCAACTGTTGTGCAGAGCCCTCTTTCAACAGCAGTATAGAGCTCTGAACTGAACTAAGCACACACTGACCTGACATCCCCAGGATCCTCAGTTACCAATACGTCCGTCTTACAGCTGGCAATGGGGTTGATTGACAGCTCCACTGGTGGCACCACAAAGCTCTTGCTGACTGGCAGCCACAAACCTTGGCCCAGACTGTAGGATGACCTGGGTTGGCACAGCCACAAGACACACATGTCACTCAGATTAATATACATACATGTACATATGTACACAAATACGCATGCAGAGGTACTCACATTTACAGGCATGCACACAGAATGATAATCTAGATTTGTCAGAGTCAGCATACTGGCAGGTGAGAACCTGACCGGCAGATAGCAAGACTCAAGTGTAATAGAGTGTAATAGAAGCGGCAGTATGGCCCTCCCTATAGTAATACCAGTTTTGTATTTAGAGTAATTTGGATATTAGGGGTGCATCAGTGGCATAGTGGTTAGACAGACTGTCCTTCAGCTGACGGACCCACACTCAAGCCTTCATATTGACAAGCATCTGTCCTGCTCAAGTGTCCTTGAGTGACACACTGCATCCCTACCAGCTCCAGGGGTGTTGTTATGTAGCTGACCCTGTGCTCTGACCTCCCTGGAGGGGGGGCAAGCAAAAAGAGAATTCCCCTTTGGGAGTCACTAAAGTACTACATCATGGTCATCATATCACTAGCACCATATCATGGCGTTGAGACCTTAAATACAGTAAACATATATATATCTATATATATATAGATATATATATATTTATTGATATATATATATATATATATGTTCCATGTTACCTCAAATTGAATTGCTTCTACTAGTACTAACCAGTGGTAATTCAATATGATACATCATTCCCAGTATGCCTCTTCCATCTAGTTTATGGCTGTTAATTACTGAATGTTAACTCTAATTGAGGATCAGCAGTGCCATTGCTGATAAAGCAGCAAATGTTCTTTGAAATGACTGGGTCGTTAGCTAGTACTAAATGTATTTATCTCCTAATGGAGAGGGAGATACTAAGTAATCAACAGCCCACACTCCTGGGGATAAATCAGAGATATGTGTCCATGCATTATTAGCAAGTATCAACTGAGGCAAAAAAAAAAAAAAAAAAAAAAAGCACAC
>CABFOQ010022372.1:43081-60666 GCA_900660455.1 Gephyroberyx darwinii
AAAAAAAAAAAAAAAAAAAACATAGCCCACACAGATACCCTGGAAAGCACATAACGATACTAACTCCCACATACAAACAAACACTCAGTGGGTGGGAGTACAGGCAGAATTGTGTGCAAGGTTAGGTAGTCTCACATATACGCAGATACATTTTGTTTTGATGGCAGCACAAAAAATGCAGCTAATGTGGCTTCACACAGCTTCAAAAAACTACGCTGGATCTGTGTTTAGTGTCCTCAGCATGCCAGTCTTGCCTTGAGCACAAATCTCTTTTATGAGCTCTTTATCAGTAGTCTGTTAAGAGCCACGCAGAATGTCGGAGAGGGTGCCACTGACCCCGGCATATAGACTGGAACACAATGATTCAGAGACCAGATCAATACCCATATCCACTCATAAATAAGACACTGACGAGCCATCTCTCTCTCTCTCTCTGTCTTCTTCCCGCACTATGTTCATCCTGTGACACTGGAGCAATCATTGATCGGGTCTGTACTACTTCCCCATCAATCACACACAAACAATACAGAGTGTATGGAAAAAGTGAGTCTGCATGAGTGTGTATGTGTGTGTGAGTGTGTGTGTGTGTGTGAGTGTGGGGGGTGCATTTGTGCTTATGTTTGTATCAGGGGACAGCACGTGCTGATAGTCCAGGTAGCCCCCAAACCTTCCATGCAATTTTTATTGCTCTCTGCCTCCAGTTTTGATGCCAAGCCAATAAAAGATGCTGGTGAAAGAAGTGTTTTCATGAAAAGCTGAGTATACATATTTGGGGATTTTGACAGGGCACTGACAGGAAAGCAATATGCACATCTGTTAGTTATGTATGCATCCCAGGTTCCTGGAAGGATTGGAACCCATGAAACACAGAAAACACGGACAGTGTAACTTCACAAACCCTATTTCATCACCAAAGAGTAAATAAGTGCTACGTATGAAAGAGGAGCACTCCCAGCCATCTGGCGGTCATGTACAGGATAATACCTGATGAAGTGTTTGTTGAACAATTTAGATGGATGACGACCACCAGACGTGATGACATGCCTGTGCAGACTCCATTGAAATCATTAAATTGTAGCTGAAAGGGTCTTTACTATCCTGCTAAACCATATTAAAAATAAGAAGTGCTTATTCATAATGTCTTAGAATAAATTGTTTAGGGCTTGTTAACAGCTCAGATCAGAGTTGCCACGGGAATTAACAACACAATTAGTTTCAGTGTGCTTGGTTTTGCTTTACAACTATCCAGTAGACATACAGTAGCATGTAAAACAATTCACTTAGGTTCTACTGATCCCACAAACTCTCAAGAAACACTAGAAAGAAAAATGATGCTCATTTAACTAGAAGACTGATAGGAGACAAACTCATCTAGTCTCTCCGAGGTCTATTTCTTCTCAGGTGGGAAATTGTCTACCGAGTGCTACCCATTGACCTATCACTCCCAGTGTACATCAGAGCCAACCAGAGGGGGCCCCTGCAGATATAATATTAAGGTCCTCAAACAGTGCTCCTGATTGTAGACACAACACTACATGCAGGATGTCACTTGCTTGAAGTACAAACACTTCAAATACAGTGTTCATAAAGCTACACTTCCCATATTCTGTGTTGTGCTGTACAAGTCTACTGAATGAAAAGGAACTGGAATATATGTCATTTGTGAGGACACCTAGGGAACAAATTCATCATACATTTTGAAGCGATCCAAAGAAATCCCTCTCCATTTCACTTCTTCATTTCACCTTTTCATTACAATTCAAAGCTTTTTAAAATTACAAAAAAAAATTGCCTCATAACAGGTCAAAGTTATCTTACCAATTTAAAGGGAAAATGAACACTTCTGACAAGGTACAACTGTAACAGAAACACCAATTTACAGAAAAAAGTTCTGGAGTTCTGGGGATTTTGAAACCTATTGAGGAGCACAGCTGGGTGTTACTGTATGGCTTCTTTGAACCCTGCATTCCTCTAAAAATGTCAGAGACAATGACCCCATAAAGAAATAAAGGGAAATGTCACAAAAAATGTCAGTAATATAATTTGAAAGGACATCCAGGTCCAACCAGGACATCCCCTTAGGCTATTTCTTCACAGAAGAGCCCATGGGTAAAACTCCACCTCGCCAAGAGCTAAGTGTATGTGTGTGTGTGTGTGTGTGTGTGTGTGTGTGTGTGTGTGTGTGTGTGTGTGTGTGTGTGTGTGTGTGTGTGTGTGTCCCTCCACAAATATCTCTGTGTCCACACACACACACACACACACACATACTATTACCACTACCAGCATGTCTGCCCTCACAGCCCCAGATACCAAGCAGAAGACATGCACCCAGGAGATGATACCAGAAGTGAAGGTTCTTCTCACCTGAATATCTTCTCTGGGGCTTGCTCTCCTGTAACTAGGTCATAGCCTTTCTCCAGGTTAGTGTATGGCCATGGACTTGGCAGAGGAGAGAGAAGAGGGAACGTCAGATCAATGACAGTAACATGTCTACATTTCTTTATGGAATCATACTATGTACAACACAGAGTATTGACATTGCTTTTTGTTTTCATAATTTGATGAATACTCTGGGAGACAAAATACATTTGGATGATGTTCTTCATGAACTATGATGATGATGATGTTATAGTTGTGCACATCAATATTCTGCACAGTGTACATCAGAGTATTAGAGTATACTGAACATATAAAATAAATAAAAAATAAATTAAGGTCACTGGATTAAAAGAAAGCTCTCTTTTTTATGGATAAGATTAGCCTCCTTTACAAAATGGTGAATGGGGATTTGATCCACAATTGGTGAGGATAAGCTACATCCAATTGATGACAGGGGGGTTTGCATAAGCCTTTTTATTGACTAGCTATTGGGCCAGTCAGCTAATCAGCAGAAAGAGGCCTTGCTTGACTTAGTTCTCTCTACCTATTGCTTTCTCACTTTCCACTATCAGTCCTCAGTCTTATCTCTCTATCTCTCTCTCTCTCTGTGTCTGTCACTCTCCATCCTCCCCTGCCATTGTTTCATTACAACCCCTTTTCCTCTCTCCTTCCCTTCTTTTTGTCTCCGTTTCTCATCCCACCTTCTCCGTCCTCTCTTTCACGTTAAGTGCAATGACAGAGAGTTTGCAGATATAGGAGGATTGAGCACACAGGACTTACCCTTCGTTGTGACCCCAGTCACTGCGAACACAGAGGTGTTTATGTACAGGATCAGGGGAATAGCCCTCGTGACAGCTGCATTCTCCTGCAGGAGAGAAAATGAGGGGGGCAGTGACAGATATATTCATTTATCCTCAACTGCCGAATAAATTACCCCGTGTGTAACCCATTCCCGCCCTGCTCATCCATCAGTGTAGGAGGCCTGTCCAATAATCAGTTGGCATGCAACCTAGCTTGGCAGCAACCCCTCACCAGCCAACCTCCCCTGTGCTCTCTCAACATACCTTAATAGTTTGATCACCCTATGTAATGTTTATGTTCTTCTACACCAAGCCTGATTAAAGCATAACTCTTCCTTGTCAGTCCCAATCCACCTTATGTGGTTTTAGAAGACAAAATGATTTTACTACACACTTGCCTGTATCAGGCAATTTATGTCTCTCCCCTCAATGCTACACATAAAATAAAATAGCAACTGTTAACACAAACAACAAAAAAGCACCAACTGAATAACATCCCCTGAAGACCTTTTCTCTATTCTCACTGCCTCCAAACCAAATCATTTCATCCTTACTTCAATCAATACCTCCTTATCAAAGGGTTTTTTTTTTTTCTTCAACCTTTAGCAATTTGCATTCACCTTGGTAATGCATAAGCTTTTTGTTCATGAACCATTATCTCTGTACATGTTACCATGTAGAATGAGTGTTGCCACTTGTGCGCAATTGAAGGCACTTGTTTGCAGATCATTTGGTGCATCACCACTGATAGAGAATTCCTGTCATGTTAATTTGAGTGAAAAGAAAAAGAGAACTTTCTAGTTTAGCACTATTTCAGTTCAAGGCCATTTGACATTTTCATTAAACAAAAAACATCAACATTCAAACCAAAGCTTTTGCAATGATTCAGTATAAGTACAATCTGGATATGTAGGATTGCAATGTAATTGGCTATAGGTAACATTAGTTGACAATTAGAGACTGAATGCAAACTACATGAGGGGTGCGTTCGGTGATTACAGCCAGTGGCAATTACAACCAGTGGCGGTCCTAATCCGACCCATGTTCAGAACACGGGTTCAGAGAACGGTTGGAATTGCATTTCCATTATTTTGGGCAACAAGGGTAAAGACGTGGCTTTCATGCATTAGTGGGGAAAGCGGAAGTTTATTCCTCTCTCTCCATTCACTCACGCATATAGGAACGTGCCTTCTACACTAAGCCTATAAATTTGAAAACGGCCTTTTTGCTACTTTTTGTGACATGACACATGCACAGGGCAAGACGCTACACTACACAGGACAGCTTAGGACAAGACAAAAAATGATACTACCCTCTCTCATAGGCCAGCAGCCGGTGTTGAATTGCCTCTGTGCAACATTGATCGAGATGCAATGTGGTTTTATGTGGTTTTAAATGTTAATAAATATTTTAACTTGAATCTGTTTTTAACCTTTCCATCTCTTTAGTCTTAATTTCACTTGAACATGTAATCTTGACATTCACAGGAAAATGTCTATTTATGTAAAGCCAATTTTCTTATTCTTATACTCTTGACATATACATTACAAAACCATTGAGTTTAATTAAACATTTAAATTGTAGGTAATTCATATTGAAATTAATGCAACTTAATTTATTGAGCACAGTTTGTACACTGAATTTCATTGAGTTTGTCCCCATGTGTGATTGGGTTTACTTTACTAAGAAAATCAAGTTTATCCAACTCATTTATGTGGGTACTACTAGTAACCTACTAGTAACATTGAGTAAATAATTTGGCTACTACTAGTAATGTGCACTTGATTTTGATGAGTTTAATTAAAATTACCTTGTTGTGTTAATTCTACTTAAAAAAGCCCTGAAGTTGATTCAACTCAAGGCCAATGCAAAATGTTACCTAACTTTTTATGAGTTAGAGAAAGGCATTACTTTTTAGAGTGCAGAGGTGTAGTGGTAAAAATGTCCTTTATTGCCTATTTGCACTCTATGTTGTTAAACTGCTGCATTTTTCTTTTTTGTACTTGCCAAATAAAGTGATCTTTATTCTACTTCTGTTTTTGTATAACTAATCAGAATATTTGAATAGAAGCTATGCTAACATTTTCCTAATTGGCACAAACATTTCACATGATCCACCACAAAAAAAACAGGGCATACAGTTGACAAAAGTGCACTATGGAGTCAAAGTAGCAGTTTTTCTATTAATAATATTTCTGTCTAGCCTCGAAAAAAATACAGAGGTGGTACAGTCGAATGCATCTTTCATCTCACATCCTAGGGTATTTTAATCCATCCCGGAGTTTTCTAGCTAGAACCCACCCAGTTGATTTATGATCTGTCAAGAGATATAAGGTGACAAATTCATAAAACACTTTAACAAATAACAAACAAAACAGGGGCTGTAGAGGAGGGCTACCTCCCCTTCTCCTTGCTCATAGGCATTATAACTTTTTTAGTATTTATCAGTAAAATATAATGTGAATTATTTTGTTACTATTTTAAAGGAGATGTGATTCCAATTCTTGTCTCAAATGTGAAATGGCGGAAGTGTTGCATTCATGAATATATTCCAACATGACTAAGAAATCTACTTTTCTGGTTAAAAGGCAAATAGGATTCGCAAAGCAAGCCACTAAAGACAGTTCTAAGGCCTTTTTGGTGAAAGAAATTACACACAAAACAGACAAGCTCAACTTAGACAGGACACAAAACCTTATAAATCTTCTTTTAATAATTATATAGCAATATGGGGTAAATGGAAAATATGTCACTGGCTGATATATTGTGTATAGAGGATGTTCAATCAAAGACAATTTATTAAGAGTTACAATGAACAGTAAAGCTCCAAATGTATGAATGAAATGTACACTTGAACTTGGTGCATTATATGCTACATGGTTCCTCTTTGACAAATAATAAATGTCTCTGTGTGTGACACAACCACATCTGTTCTTTACTGTCAAGAAAGCATATATCTCCCATAATCCTTTCCACCAACACTACAGGGTCATGGAAACAAATATTTTTCTCTCCCTTTCTAAATTAATTATTATATTTGTTAGTTTTAATAGGCTCGCTTACCATGACCAACTGTTTCCCATATTCAAAGCCATTTCTGTAGTAGATGTGTAGTACCTTTGTTTTTGCTCTATATGAATTGAAAATTGGCATAATCACCTCTGAAAAAATCCCAACTGCATCTTGAGAATAGAAATTAATTCCAACAGAAGCGATACAGGGTTATGAAATGAAAGAATTTCAGAAGTAATTGTAAACAGCATA
Source organism: Gephyroberyx darwinii (assembly GCA_900660455.1). Lineage (NCBI taxonomy): Eukaryota > Metazoa > Chordata > Actinopteri > Trachichthyiformes > Trachichthyidae > Gephyroberyx > Gephyroberyx darwinii. The sequence goes on from CABFOQ010022372.1 coordinate 49,525, forward strand.
ACTTTGTAATTGTGCATTAATTTACATTCAGATTACTCCATAGCCCTTGTGGGGTGTTTCTGAAATTACTCAAGCTTAAGCTTGCCAAACGTTTACACAGGGGGGGGGAGTACATTAGAATTCATCAGTCACATTGCTTGATGTAGTATTCCAAGCTTATTTTTGAATTTGTAACTTTTGAAGTTGAAGTTGAAATTGAAGAGGTGAATATTTCACAAACATTACCTAAACAATCAGGTAAAAACTAGTTAAAATCTGAGAGACTTTATTTATATTTAAAGATAATTTTTTTTCTAATAGAACGCTTTCAGGTACTGACATTAGACCAAGTCCAAATGACTGACAAATATGTTCCTTCAACTGGCAGAACTACACACAACATAAGCACTGGGAATAATAAGATGTTATGTATTATCTGATCTCTGGCCTGTTCATATCTTTGTAATTCTATGACCTTGCTATGCTTTGTGTAAGACATTCACTTCTTTGTTGCAATGAGATAGCAACGGACAGGCATATTCAATAGTGACGCACGGCTAGCATCTGTAGTATCGATGCAATTAATTTGGCGTTGCAGTCCCGATACATTAATGATCTGTGCTTTGCCGAAATAAAATACTTTTATGATGGGAGGAAAACATGGTAACTGTCAAAAACAATTACAGTAAAACCAAATACAAGCGGAACCAAAAATGACAGAAAAAAATAACATAAATAAGAACCACACCCACAGGGTAAAATAAAACAATTGTAAAAAGGCATTTCTATAAAATACGGTTTTAAGCAGGGATTCAAAAGATGACATGGACTGTGCTAGCCTGAGTCTCAGACTCTGGGGGCCTGCGCCAAAGCATGGGGCTCTGACTGCCAGATCCCGGTCACCTTTAGTTTTAAGCCTGGATCTAGAGACAGCTTCTAGGGCACTGCCTGAGGATCTCTGGCTATGTTCAGGCTCATAAGGGCTCAAAAAGTGAAGATGTAACTTGGGGCTAGACCTTGATGAGCCTTAAAAACTAACAGTAAGATCCTAAAATCAATTCTAAAACCTACAGGAAGCCAGTGCAGGGAGGCTAAAGTGGGAGAAATATGGTTACATCTCGTAGTCCTGGTTAAAAATCTGTCTGTAGTATTTTGTACCGGTTGCATGCGGTTGAGGGAGTAAGGCAGGGGTAGTTAAAATTTTCAAGGCATCAAGAAATAAAGGAATGAATTACCGTTTCCAGATCAGCTGAGGAGAGGGAAGGTCAAATTTTGCTAATGTCTTTAAGTTGTAGGAAACATGACTCGTATTTAGCAATTATTTGTGCACAACCAATTCTCCAGTGGACCTGCTGAGCAATTTGTGGCACAACTGCAAAGAATCCATTAAGTGGTATTTGTAGGAGTGTGTGTGTGTGTGTGTGTCTGTCTGTCTGTGACCTTGCTTGTGTTTGTAAGTTACTGTACCAATACATGTCCAGTGTGGTGTGAAATGGAACACATGGAATATTTCAAAAACAGAACAGACCACTCTCCAGCTACTAATTCAATCCCCAGTATGGACCCTGTCACGGCTGCTCAGCCTTCGTCCACTTCTGCACCTGTTCCCTAGTGTCTCTCTCCTCTCTCTGTTTCTCTCTCTGTATCCCTCTCTTGCAGGTTTATGGGAGTGTCACTGTGTTCCTGCCATGCAGCTTCATCAATCTTCTCATCACTCATCCTGCATTTAAGCCCTGCTCTCTGTGACCTGTGCTAGTTTGTCTCCCTACGTCTGCAGCCACTACCTCTGCTCTAGCTAGCTCTACATTGTTAGTTCCTAGTCAGCTGAGTTATATGTTATAGTTCATTTCCTCTTTTCTGTGCTACCTGTTTTAGCTTCTGTTGCCTTATCATTCCCCTTACTTCCAGTAAAGACTTTATTTGTATATCCTGTCTTCTGCCTCGTGTCTGCTCCTGAGTCCACTGGTACTATCCTGACAGTATGAACTAGCCAGTCATGGACCCAGCACACACCAACCAACTCCGACACCAGCCAAAGTGCAGCCATAGGCCGACATGAACACATCCTCCAGGACGTCATGGAAGGCATCCAGATCTATCAGCCTCCCAGCCCGCCACTGGCAGCGCGCTCAACTCCACCTCAACCCCCCCAGATTCAAGCCCCCTACAGTGAGCCACACCTACCTCCTCCGGTGCATTATCATGAGCACCCTGCCTGCTGTTCTTTCCGCACCGGGTGCTCTCTCATCTTCGAGCTGCAGCCCTGCTCGTTTCCCACTGCCTACATTATCAACCTCTTGACCAGTAAGGCCCTGGCGTGGGCAACTCCCATCTGGGAGCAGCAATTACCAGCTTGTTCCTCCTTCTCCCAGTTTGTTCTAGAGATGAAGAAGGTCTACGACCACCCCTCTCAGGGTAGGGAGGCAGCAGGTAGGCTGTTCACCTTATGCCACTCCGACTCCGGAGCCGATGAAAGATTCATTGATACCATCCTGGTCCAAGAGCCAGTGCTCTTGATGGTCGCCTCACTTTCCATTATCCCTGTTAGCCTACATGTTTCTTGTAATCACCTGGAAATTATTAAATTAGTACATCTTATGTTCCCTTAATCCTCGGTCACACTTGAAACATAATCCCCTTATTGACTGGTCCATTGAATTTATTGTTAGTCGGAGCCCATCTTGTCACTCCCGTTGTCTCAAGTCAGCGCCCATCCAATCTCTGCTGTTTCCCTTCATTCGGATGACTCTCACCGACTTTGAATTTACTCTGTCTTACCCTCCTGGGTCTAAGAATTCCAAGCCTGGCACTCTCTCCAGCTGCTTCAGTTCAATGGAGGACCACTCCAGCCCTGAACCCATACTGCCTGCTTCCTGCCTTATAGCTGCGGTTACCTGGAGGATTGAGTCCCTTGTGAGTCCCTTGCCTCTAACCAGACCCGGGTAACAGCTCTGCTAACCACCTATTCGTTCCCAACTCCGTCCCTTCACAAGTACTCCAGTGGGGTCACAGCTCCAAGCTCTCCTGTGATCCCGGGGTGAGTCTCCTCCGCAGACACTTATGGTGGCCATCTATGCTGAGAGACACCCGCCCTTTTGTCTCCACATGCTCCATTTGTGCTCAAAACAAGCTTTCCACCCAGGCCTCTTTGAGGTTGCTTCATCCCCTTCCGGTGCCCCGGTGTCCTTGGTCTCACATCTCCCTGGATTTCGTCGCAGGGCTACCATCATCTGACGGTCACACCATCATCCTAACCATTGTCGACCGGGTCTCTTAAACAGCCCACTTCATCCCTCTACATAAACTGCCCTTCGGTAATTAGACTGCTGAGCTCCTTATTCTCTACCTCTTCTGGATCCATGGCCTACCCCAAGACATTGTTTCTCTCCTCTGGATACCACCCTCAGACCAACGGACAGTTTGAGCGGGCCAATCAGTTCCTGGAAACAGCGTTACGCTGCCTCACCTCCTTGAATCCCACCACCTAGAGCTAGCACTTACCCTGGGTTGAATATGCTTACAATTCACTTCCTTCTTCTGCCACTGTTTTCTCTCCATTCCACTGCTCCTTAGGCTACCATTCCCCCATCTCCAAAATTATCAACCTCACCATGGTCCGCCTCAAGCTGCCCCACACCCTCTGCATCCATGCATTCTTCCATGTGTCACATATCAAGCCTTTTAATTGCAGTCTGCTGGCTCTGGCCCCACCGCTCATCCTTCCCATCTCATTGATGATCATCCTGTATATACAGTGCGTGGACTGATGGCCGTTCGTCACTGAGGAAGGGATCTGCAGTACCTGGTCGATTGAGAAGGTTACAGTCCCAAGGAGAGGAGCTGGGTGCCCACCAGGGACATCTTCTCATCCATCTCTCATCGCCGCCTTCCACCAGCGTCGTCCAGGTCAGTAGGTGGGACTCCTTGGGGTGAGTCCTGTCACGGCTACTCAGCCTTTGTCCGCTTCTGCCCCTGTTCCCTAGTGTCTCTCTGTCTCCCTCTCTGTGTCTCTCTCCCTGTATGTGTCTCTCTTTCTCTGTGTCTTGCAGGTATGTGGGAGTGTCACTGTGTTCCCGCCATCCTGCTGCTGCTGCTTTGGAGTTGCCATCAATCTTCTCATCACTCATCCTGCATTAAGCCCTATACCCCCTATAGAAGGAGGTGTCCAATATAATGGTAGGTCTCATACCTATGTGCATCTACATATAACAATATATGGTAGAATATATATATATCGTAGGTAAAATTGATTGGCAATGTTTAGTTAATAAAAGAATAATAAAAGATAACAATAGACAGTAAGTATGTCACTGCTCACCAATACAGTTTTAAGTTTGAGCACTGTCTGTTTTATCTATCCAGCAAATACAGTTAAACATTGTCAAAAATTATTAAATGAGAGCACACATATCTGTTTTTTCCTTAGTTGAAGGCACTAGGTAAAGAAACCACTCTACTGACCCTCCAACAAAACAGAATTGGTCTAGTCTATATAAGGGTATTTAAGCAAAGAAGGAAGTGAGCAAGGCTTTTCCCTCTTGCCTCACATCGTTTGAAGTAGAGTAGTTTCAATAGTAATGACAATGTATCAGAATCGTAAAGATCATTAAGAAAAACTTCTGAAACCCTGACCAGCTTTTCCATTTTATGTTTGTGGTCTCCAGTACTGTTAGGTTACTTTTGATGTAAGGTCATATAGCAACAATGGGAGGTTATTAATGTATGTGCTGTACAATTTATATTGCACTGTATTTAAAATATGCCATACTGCTCAGAATATATTCTATATTGATTTTGGAAAACAAAAGATAAACGCATCATTAAAAAGATACCTCACTACATGTGAAATACCTTTTAAAGTAGATGCCTACCTCATGCCAACATCTCTCCTACTGAATACTCCCTGTCGTCCTGTGTGGAGGCATAACACTGGAAAAATGTATTACGGCCATGCAACACCATTCACATTTTATCACCTTGTGTTTAATAATTCATTGCGTGATTTTATAGGCTCAAGACATAGTCGTGGAGTCAAGCACTTCCAGCGTGCCAGTGAAAGAGAAGCAGTGAAAATGTGTTTATTTTTCCTTGTGGGTTCTTTCTTGTGGCTTTACCAAATGAAGCGCAAGGAGCTATTGAATGGCCTTGAATCTAACAAAACAAGATAAACACAACATATGAATCTTCATTCAGAAAGATCCCTTTGCATAAGTCCTATTAAGAAGTGTATCAGTAATAAAAGCTGAGTAAAGAGTGGTCTCTTGCAAAGAATGCAGGATAATTATGACATTGATGCCCAGAATTGAGAGCAATTATTTCACTTTCCTTCACTCAATGAAATAAACTTGAGATATATAATTGTATATTTTCTTGGAATGGAAAGATTCAGTTAAAAGAATGTGAACTGTTTTCTGGTAAAGAAGACAGGCTTGATTTTAGGTGAAAGCAGTGAGTTTAAAGTTGGAATAGGTAGTTCTCTACAATACGTTCCTGTTTACAAAACAGCTGATATACAGATCAGCTCTCTCAGCCAGAAGGGGCATCCATCATCCTGTTTCTGTTTCTGTTTCTTGCCAATTCAGCTACCTCTTGCTGCTTTGCACACTTTGGGCACACATTCATCTCCCACCCTCCAATCGCTGACACAAACATGCCCTACCATGGGTCTATTTTTTATAGAGACACACACAGAGAGAGAGAAACAGGTTCATGAATGAACTTTATTCGTCACATACACAAACATGCAGTGAAATTCTTTTTCTGCACACCCCTGACTAGATATACACATCACCAGCCATTGAACGGCGCACCTGGAGCAGTTTTTGGGGTTAAGTACCTTGCTCAAGGGCACTTTGGCAGTGTTGGTGGGCACCGTAGCTGTGACACCAGTCATTTTTTCAATCACCAGCTCACAGCTGGAATACGCCCTCCTGGTACTGCCGGGGATCGAACCACGACCCTCTGGTGATGGGTCAGCCTCACTAACCGCAAGGCCAAACTGCCACCCCAGGCACACAAACATGAATTTTCATAACCCCCATATAACCCCATATTTCAAAGACTAGCCAGCATAAGCTTATACAGATATAGTGCTAGACTTCGTTGCCGGGATTGTTGCAAAAACACCAAAGACAGAGTCTGTCAGATGCCCTATACATACATTATACTTTCACACCACAGATTATGAGGCTAGCTAGGCTAGCAAAGGTTGAGGGGCAGCTGCTCAACCATGAACTACACTCATCTGATGTTGTCACCAGTAGCCCCAGTAACCCCAAACACCTCTTGGCAGAGACAGGGGGTGCTCTCTTCCAAAAGAAGAGTGCCAGGACGGTGAACACTTAGACAACCAAAGTGGATACCTTGGCCTCTGAGTTCACTTAGGTTAAGGCAGTGATCCTTAGCATCTAGTTGGGCAAAACCTTTACAGCATCAGCTGAAAGCTGCCAACTATTCCAAGGGCACAAACTTTTAATTAGTTTACTTTTTAATCTCAAAAAATTATGGCAGTTTTTTTCCAATACTCGATTTCAGGGGGCTAAACCAATTGGGGCCCCAATTGGGGCTCCCCACCACCCACTCAGTATGAGGGAGCTCTTTTCTGGGGAGCTCTTGGGGGGGCAGTGTTCATCAGTATAGAGTTGCAAATGACTGACCTCTTGTGACCCCTTGGCAGTTATAGGACATACACATTCTCCTTTGCTTTTGGAAGGGCTGGCATACAGCATCTTCTTCAGGGAGACAGGGATGTTGACAGCTGCCTCAGCAGTAGTATCACTGGGCCATCTGTACTTGTCCCCTGCAGGTATGGACAAATGGCCTACACTTGGATCCAAGGCAGGACAGGTTAAAGGTCAAAGTGTCCAGCCAGTGCATCCATGCCCTCTGGCCTTGGAGGAGCAATGCATATCTAACCAAAGATGTTTCCTTGGGCTCTATCCCCTTACATTAGGAGGCGGTGATAACAGATGTCTCCCTACTCTGGCTTGAGAGCAGTGTGACAGGACAGAACTCTTCACCTCAGAGTCATAAACATACTGGTCCCTCTAGTTCTCCCTGACAGAGACGACCAGTTTACTTGGGCAGGAGATGCAGTCCCATTCCTGGCCAGACTGCCTCCTCTATGCCTTCCCATCAATCCCTCTAATATTGGCAACACTACACAGGGTTTGACAATACAACCCGAGACTTCTGCTGTTGGCCCCAAACTGGCCAGGGAGATGCTACTTTCCCACACTACACATGGTACCATGGTGCCTCGCCAGGGGGCATGACCTGCCTGACATCTAGAGATCACATTAAATCTGTATGTCCCACCCAAATTACAAACAATTATATCTTCTGTATACTCTGCTTGTCCAAACTCGGCATTTATTGCACGCCTGACTGAATAGCCCCTCCCCTACGTTTTTTTTCTAAAACGTTTTTTTGGGAGTTTTTCCTTGTCCTCTGAGAGGGTCCAAGGCTGGGGGGTGTCATGTGCCACCATTAATTGTTCTTACACTATGGGCATTGTGAAGCCCTTTGAGACTAACCGTGGTTAAGGGCTATACAAATAAATCTGATTTGATTCTTTAGATTTTGAATCACTTTTGTATCTCTTGTTATAATCTGTTTTTTTTAATCAGTGCACTTTTTATTTGAAGTGAATCACATTGCATTGCATCTTAATGTACAAAATGTGCTATATATAAAGTCTAATTTGATTTGATGTGATTCTGCTAATCATGCATGTACTGGAAGGATGATGGCTCGGGTGTGGCTCTTTGGCCAAAGCCCTCGTTTCTCCGGAAAAGGTTGTCCACCTCCCATGCCAATCACATCAACTGCACACCTGCTAGCAAATGTGGGAGGTAATCAAATCTGCTTTGCCCCGTATGGGCCCTGAAGCTCTATATGGAAGTAACAGCTGACCTTTGCCAGACATTTTGTATGTTATGGGGGGCATAGGAAAGGTCATTCCTTGTCTAAACATAGGCTTTCCAAGTAGATTGTAGAGGTTGCTGAAGCATACAGGTCCAGGGGCCAACCCATATCCTTTATGAAGTGCCATTCTACCAGGAATGTCTTCATGTCTGGACTGGATCGAGGGGTGTGCCTTTAAGCAATATCCAGTCATGCTTAAAAGTTTGTGAAACCTACAAGGGATGGTCATTATTTAATATATTATAGAGGAATGAATATGATATACATGAATTGTTTATTTAACAAAACTGGTTTACTTAACAAAATATCCCAGAGTGCCAAAATATGTGAACTCCTTCAATCAATAACTTGTGGCATTTCCTGTAGCAGCAATAATTTGGAATTATTGTCTCCTATAGCCACTGATCAGTCTGGCATGTTCCTTGAGGGATTTTCGCTAACTCAGCCATCTCAGTGAGGTTTGAGGGCTGTCTTGCATGAACAGCCTGCTTCAGTTCCTGCCACTGCATCCCAATTAGATTTAAGTCAGGACTCTGACTTGGCCAATCCAAAACACTAAACTTCTTTCTGAGCTATTCTTTGTTAGATTTGATGTAATGCTTAGGGTCATTGTCTTGTTGGAACAGCCAGACAACTTTGTTTTTTTAGACTTCTTACTGCTACCCTTGCATGAATGCCATTTTTATTCAGGTTTCTTATTGTAGACACAATGACATCAGATGCAGCAATGGAGGCTTATAGATCTGTGGATGTTTTAATATTTTCCTTGTGGCTCTTGGTGATATTTTAGAAGGATGTCCACTTCTAGGCAGAGTCACTGTAGTGTTAAATGCTCTCCATTTGTATAATATTCATCTCACCCTGGACTGATGGAGCCAAATTCTTTTTGATATGACTTAATAACCTTCCCCAGACTGATGCAGACTCACTACTCGCTTTCTGAGGTCCACTAAGATCTCCATAGATTGCAGCATCATGTTTTTTCTTTCATTTGCTAACTACAAACTGACCAAGTTCCTCACCGGTATTTATGGGAGTGCCACACACATGCCTCTCCAGAGACATGACCTTTGCTTGGTTAACTGCATACCCAATTATTTACGCACCTGATTTTACTTACCTCTACTTACTTAGGAGGTTCACTTATTTTTGCACCTGCACTAATTCCCTTTAAACTATTTTCATTTTACTACATGTACAATGTCTTTTAAAAATCATATAAAATTGGTAAATATAGTTAAGAGCTTTTATTTCAGTTACAAAAAGGCACATTTTGATTGAACAAGGATGGTACATGGTAAAAATTTAAATTTCGATAATTGCACAAGGGGTTCACAAACTTTCAATTATGACTGTATGTGTATGTGGCACTCATCCAGAATTACAGAACCATAGTTCCACATGTTACTTTTGTTAAATACAACATGAAATAGTTACATCCGATTCTGTATAAATTCTGTGGTAAATGTCTCAAATAGATTCATCTGGTGTGTAGAGCGCAAAGACAGATTATGTGACTGCTTGGAAAGACATGGTGACAGGAGAAAATAGACCCCTTTGGTAAGCAAACCATGGCAGTGGTATACAGGGCTGATTCAGTATGTTGGATGCATCCTCAAAAGCTTCCAATAAGCTTAGAGGAGGATTGCATACTTGACAGAAGAGAAAAATAGCTCAGCTCTCATAGAAATATAAATAAACATTTAATTATCATGCAAATAACAGGCTAGCTCTGTCTACATTACTACACTATTAAATATATTACAATATTACTACAATATAACTGTCACTCAGTGCGAGTGGTGAGTTTGATATGAGGTACATAAAGCCTTAAGATAAGGATTAATGGAGAGACTTTCAGTCTCATATCGTTTTCCACACAAAGCCTTTGTCTTTATTTGATTTCATATTATTAAAAGTAGAGAAGCCACAGTACATGGTCACAAGTGGCATGAGCGTTTTCAAAGCAAATTCTGATAAGGCTGGGTGCTCAGTGCGTAATGATATCCAGAAATCTGCCAATGGCTTCTGGCAAAACTCTATTTTCAGAGTCCCACTGGCTTTGACTTCGATGAGATTCGCCTGCTCAGGACGTGACAGGTGAAGCAGAGCAGGGCTATTGAAGTGATAATGAATTCAGTCGTTTGTATTGTCCATTTCAGGGAAGTACTTTGTGCAATTGTGCAGCAAGTTATCGCAGGTGTGCTTTGATGTCATTCTTAACATGCTCCATAATCTTGAGAATGTTTTACCGTCAAGAACTCATGCAACAAAGGAAAGACATGAGTGTTGTTCTTGTTTATGTTTCAAGATCAAAGATTACACTTCTGAATCATAGTCTCAATTTTGTCCCGCACATTAAATACAGTTGTAGAGATGCCCTGGAGTCCTATTGGTGCTATCGGTGATGCTAGCATTAGTGTTGTGGAAGCTGATGTGGAAGATGAGGTTGAGGCTGTGAGAAAATGGACAAAATAGTATGATGTAAAAAGGCCTAATTTATTTTTCACTGGGCCTACTAGGGAACTGTTGTGTTTTTTGGGTGGGTGCCTTTTTTCAACCATTTGTCTGTTTTCATTGTTAAGCTATCTTAGCTGTGATGTTTGCAAACTAGCCTACAGGCTTACGTGTTTACAAGGCAATGTTTGAGTTCTCTGCAGACAATGATGCTCAAAAGAGACTGACTGTTAAAAAATTAAACCATTTGATTAATTCTCATAATTGATGTTTAGAGTGTATAGTGATATAAAAGTTAACAGATAAGTTCAATTTGTCATATCTATCATTTGAGCTGATCATGGATATTTTAGTGCAAGTGGAAGATAGTTATGGAGGCCTTGGCACAAGCAAACCTGTATGAAAAAAAGCAACACTTGCCGAGAAGAGGAAACTGGTAGCAGAGCAAAAACATCACAATGAGGAAATAGCAATAAGTGCAAAGCATTTTTGTGGCGGACTGGGAGGAGGGTCGAGTGAGGCTTAGCTTGGATCCAAGGGAGAATTGAGTCGGTGGACTGACTCTCCCTTGGATCCGGGACCGGCTGCGGGCAATTAAGCCTGATTGCAGCCGGGCCTTTTTAACCTGCGTGTGGATGTGTGAGCGAGTGGACTCGTCAGGGTGAGAGACTGGTGGAGTGGCTGATGGAGCTGACGGGGACGGAGGATCCGGTTGGCTGTGTGGGTGTGGAGAGTCTGTGGAAGAGCCAGCAGCAGCCGCGTCCGAGCAAGGTCTGCGGC
>CABFOQ010022374.1:0-11626 GCA_900660455.1 Gephyroberyx darwinii
GTGACGAACTGGTCTGGCCGCGGTCCCAGGCCTCTACAACAGCGATGTTGGTGATGTGGCGAAGCTCCTCTGCAGACAGCCGTCCGGCCAGACAGGGGAGGGTCCTCAGCATCTTGCGGACGGCTTGGTGCTCCTGATGGGAACGTTCAATAGGGCTGAAGAGGCAGACACACACACAGAAACAACAAAATGAACTATAGACAGAGTGAAAGAAATAATTAGAAGTGTATTTTTACATTGCACATTAAAAGACGGAGACCAAGCCGCAGTCTGCCGCCCGTTTCCATCATGGAGGAACAACAAGTGCTGTTTGAAGCCTCGTGACAGACAAAACAGCAGCGGATACACTGAAGCAGACACGCAGGACAAATGGCAGCGACATTAAAGCATCTGAACGTGGAATAAAATAACATGCAGTCACGCAGCAAATCAACAAGTTGTCAAATCATGCAGAGCCGCTACATAAAACAGATGCTGGTAGCAGTGGGAGGACTGGGACGTACAGTCTCCTCTCAGGGCGGACCTTGTGGTTCTGCTGCTAGTAGTTCTGTTGGATAAAAGTATGAAGTGGTGGGGGGGCTCTGCCATGAAGCAGCCTGAATATGAGACATGCATCGGAGAAGTTGATATTATATTTCCCACCCCAGGAGAGCATGCTAGGAAGGGATGTTGCAGTGATGGTTGTCTACCCGGCACTTGGAGCCTGTTTGTACATATAGGCTTTTGTTGTTTTGTACAAACAACAAAATGAGATAAAAACACAAAGGAAACCGGCCGTCCTTGAGAGGGAAAATAAATCAATAAATAGAGGGATTTACACGACAGCTAGCTTGTAGAAGTGATTTAAAAGAACGTGACTGAAAAAGCCCCATCACCTCTCCTTTTCAATCTCGACTTGGGGACAGCCAATCGGGATCTGACTTGTGATTGAAGTCGTGCCGTTACCAGAATGTGACCACCATGAAAGTGAATGTTCATTTTAAACTTACAACAGTGATGAGTAGAAATGACACCACTGATTAAACACTGTCAGGTCACTCACAGGGTGCGTAGCGTCGTATGACAACATATAATAATAACCAGTCATTATTGTGTAGTTTCTACAAGACCTTCTCTCCTCCAGGACATTCACGAGCCACGGGCACAACGGTGCTGCACGAGTCCATTAAACTGCAAATTTAGCAATATCCAATACGGGAAACAATTTCTATACAAATACCATGTAAATAGGGTTTGGGGGGGGGGGCAGGTCCATGTAGAAAACATGTAGACATCATGTTGACCAGCTAGACCCTCTGGCCCAAATAAAGCTCAGCTGACAGATTGTACTGTGATGTACCCTCATCCTGATCGCTCATCATTGGTGCTCCTTAGCTACAATGAAAGAACAGCCACCTGCGAAAACACCTGACGTGTTCATCATCATGTGTTCATCATCATGTGTTCATCATCATGTGTTCATCATCATGTGTTCATCATTTATACATTTCTTGCTCTTGATCCAACAACTAAATACAAGCGACGATGTTTGCCCTCACCATTTTCCCTCTACAGTGCAGTGATGGAAGTGGGATCTCGTGCCAACCAAAGCTTGGTTCGTGTCTAGTACGGGTCCACCTGCATAGACGCACCTCTCATCTACTGTTGGGGGCTCGGGGCCAGTCAGGCATGCACAAATGATGATATCTAACAGTGTATTTCTGCATTGAGATATACAGGAGTTAGCCTCAGCGGTGGAGCAGCTATGCATAGGTTATTTGATAAACTTTATTGATCCCCCAAGGTAAAACCTCTCTCTCCTCCCTCTGGTTGGCTGCAGTTCTCTCTTAGCTCTCTCAGTGTGTGTGTGTGTGTGTGTGTGTGTGTTTCAGTGGTGGTTTTTGCTCCGCCAGATAGAGCAGTGATGATGATAGGGTAATTAGGATGCCGATGTGGCTGTCTGCTCCCAGAATAGGTCAGAGACATCAATCACAACATCCTCCACAATGCAGGCCTGCTGGGAAACTGTTGACGGTGTGTATTTGTGTGTGTGTGTGAGAGATGTGTCTGTGTGTGTGTGTGCTTCTGCATTTACTCGAGCGGGTGCAGGCTTACTCTCTGTATAATTATGGAAACTTGTGTTTGTCTGTGTGTACCATCTCGCGCTAATGTGCCGGCCAGCCGAGGCATCGGCCCAAAACGCCGCGTTCTCGCCGATAAACAAGAGGTTTGACTTACAACAAAACGAATCGATGCAATAGCGCCGCGTGAGCGTTCACTGTCAACGTCATTTCATTTCAAAAACGGGTTTCGTTCTGCATGAATAAGTGATTCTCCGCGCTGGAAATGAATCGACGGTCGGAGCAAGAAAAGCGTTTGGTTTATTCACTTGATCTTCATCTGGAGGAGGTGACCAGGAGAGCAGTTGCACAAATACAAGCGGGGTAGATCGTTTTCAAACATCTGTTTCGCGTTCGACAAAGTCGGGAAAACCCAACTTTTGTCGCCAAGTGCTGTCCGCGGGCGCGATAGACGGCACTTTTATGCCAGCGTTGGCGGAGTTTACTGTTGAAAACAATGAACTTCCAGTTTGCCATCTCCCGCATTCTGCCGCAAAAATGAATGCACCGTATCTGTTTCCAATCAATCACCACGATGCCTGCTGTTAATAACACACTGAACGTTCCCCCGCCAAAATCTTCCTCTTCTTCCTGGGGTTTCTTTCTCTTGTTCTTCAGATGATAGTGATGGTCTCACACGTTGACATGCCGTTCTACCGCAGTGAGCTCGGCGTGACTTGCGTCGACTCGGCGTTTGAACGGAGGAAAGCTGCAAGGGCCTGACAGGGAGAGACAGAAGCACAATGCTATCACGACGCTAGAGACAGAACGAGGGTGGAGATGTCAGCGTCTCACCTGCTCATACATTTAGACAGACAGAGAAAACTGTCAGGCAGCCCTCCCTCACCTCCATCTGTGTGCAAGCTTTAACTTTCATATATCGCCTTTATGTGCATCTGTGCACTACCTCCATCGGTGCATTTTGGGATTGTCTTTGTGCCGTTTCACATCCTCACCATTATAAAAGTCAGATGGAGAGCTCTCCCATCCCGTCTACCTGACAAGCCGAGCATGGCCTGCCGGTGACGAAGGACCGCTGTCCTCTCTGGCTGAGTCACGCATGACTCAGTGCTAGAGAAGCTCAAAGACTACGAGCTAAATCAATCCTAATGCATCTATTCACACTGAGGCCGTTGGGGAATAAGCAGCCTTTGGCATCTGCATCCGATTTCCCTCTGGTGCTGCTGCATTTGTGAGCGTAACGTAATAATTATTTTATGGGAACTGCTCCTCAGAAGGGATGAGCCCGGGTCGCAGGTTACACTTCAGAGTAAACTGCTGAGCTGTGCTGTTCTAATCTATTTACACCACGTTCATGAGACTATGAGGGCTTTCCCCTTTCTTCTGGAGTCTAGGATGGCCCACATAAGTGGTTTTTTCTAACCACTATGATGGAAATGAGAAATACAGTATAGATTTTGCATCTCTTCCCTGCTGCGTAATGCTTTGGAAACGTGACTTCTCAGCCGAACGTTTGTGTGCTCTTAGAGAGTCTTGAATTCCCACCCAGCCGTGAGAAACCCCCGCTCCGCTGGAAACAAGTTAGGCCTGATGCAGTGATATTATATGGAAAAGGGGACTGGTCTATTAAATACAAGAACACGATATCTTCAGTTACCAACCTAGACGTCAGATCTCACTAATTACATCTCTACGCCCACCAACCCTGACGCGCTGACCTTCCTCCTCTCCTTACCTCTCACTCCCATGGTCGGTAGTCGTGACCTCTGACCTGGTGATGATTAAATGCTCTTCCTCTCTGGCTACGGTAGAACTGCTGTCTTTGTTTTGCGCTGCAGTAGCTGGAGGCAGCAACAAAGCGAGTAACCATCCCCGTCTGGATGATTAGACCGACTGCATCTGAAGACTGGATGTTCGCATAGTGCTCTTACTATTTCCACAGCGAGGTGAATCCCTCTGTTATTGATTCAGGTTTCAACAGTCGGCGACACTAATCATAAATTCTCCAATGATGAGAAGAACTGCCCCCACTTATCCTCTCATACACTGGTAATTAACTGGTGGAAAGTTGATGACATGAATTATTACTGAGAGAAGAAAAACCTTTTCTGCAGTGTCAAGAATTTTTGGCTTTTGGACTCACACACACACACACTCACACGCACACACACACACACACACACACCGAGGAGCTGAGCAGACAGAAAAGGGACGACTGTGTAAACAGGTGCATGTGCAGATTAATTTGCTGTGTGTGTGTGTGTGTGTGTGTGTGAGTGTGTGTGAATGGTGAACCAAGACATAGGGGGGTGTGTGCTGCTGGGCAGAGAGTTGAACAGCGTGAACAGACAGTGAAGGGCACTGACACAGCCCATCCACTTTCTTGTTTCTTTCTCTCACTCTTCCACTCCCTCTTTCAGCCTCCTGCTTTAATCCTCTATTACACTTCCTCAAGGTTTCTTTCTTTACATCTCCATCTATTTGTCTAGATCCTCCATTTCTGCATTTCAGTATGTTTTGGTTCAAGATGATGACACTCTGGCTCTTTGTTGTGATTATAGGTACAATGTTCATGTAGTAGGTATCAGGCACTGATGGCAATGAAAGGCCGTCCTCAAGGGTATTTCTTTCATACAACGGTTACCGACGCACGTGCACTATCGGGAAACCTTTCTTCAAAGTTGCGCAGATACATAGCAATAAGTTGGCATAGCAACAAAATCACGGTGAGTCACACTTGATGGGAATGATCAGAGCTACTCTTTACCAGACTGCTTGGATAGAAAAGCCTGTTGTATCGAAGACAATCCAAGTCTTGGTCACTGGCTGTGTTGGTGGGCTTTTCCCGCTGGAGAAGAATACAGTTCTCGGTCATCCGTCTGTCATCGATCGTCACAGTGACGTTGGCACCAACACAGGCTGCTACTCAAGTGCCATCACGTCACGGGGCTCTCGCAACCAACACTCTGGGCGCTGAGGTGTAGGATCAGATTAGTTTCAGGTTCGACAATGGCCAAACCTCGCAGCTTAGCTTTAGCTTCAAGCATCACTATCAGAGACCTGCTGTTAGTGACCCAAGAAGAGACAGAGCTCCGTGCCTTCGACTCACAAATAACAGTAATCGCCCTTATCCTGCAGCCTCGCTCCGGCCCCTCCGACACTATCTTATCGGCCACCAAATACCTTCCTTTCCCGACTATCTCCAGAGGATGTGGCAGGGGAAAATTGCCCCTAAAGCAGAGTCAGCCAGTGACATAAATCATTGGGATAGAACAGCATTGATAAGAGGTATCTGTCTGAAAGTTAGGGACCAAAGAGCTCTTCTGACCAGACAGTGGGTAAAGTGGGATTAGGTTGAAAAAAGAAAGGTGGCGAACTTAATTCTAAGTCAAAGTGCCACTTTCCTTTGGCGATAACAGCAGGGGGGAGCCTTCTTGGGGTTGATCAATGGGATCTGGGGACTTTGATTGCCTCTCCGATGGCCTCAACTTTCCTCTTGATGATTTTTTATGTCTTTTCTGGCCTCGCTGTAGTTTTCTTCAGAACGAGTGGAAGAGAACTCAGAGGGGTCAAAAGTCAGTCTTGTCCTGAAGGGAGAAAAAAGCTGACTAATTCATTTTTTAATTTCACCAACAACAGGGGGTATGGAGGACGTTGTACCCCAGCCGTGTCTTTGGGGGTTTCTGGGGCAATGAGATTCCTACTAAAGCCATTTAGACCTTTATCAGCGCTGGATTATCACTGTGGCCAGCGTGGAGAGCCGGGGAGATCATCCATCACGGCAAAGAGAAGAGGGCCTCAGACGTTTCTGTCACTAGATAATTCATTGTGAAGAGAAATGGGAAAAAATAAGAATAAGTCTGCGGAGGAGAGAGAACGTCCTCCGCTGTCCTTAAAGGACCCATCCCGTTTCAGTCTGATGCAGGATTTACTGTCGGCTTGTAGGCTCCACAACTTAAACCAAACACATAACTTAACAAACATCAAGCACCATTTCCACACAACAACAACCATGTCTTTGTAGCATCCTCAGCCAATACCCAGCAGCAGCCAGTGCAGCTAGGCCTTGGCAGAGCCAGAGGGCTGATCGTCCACCATCATCACCCAGTTTGGAGCGCATCCCAACACCCAGCCGCTGGAACACCGGGCTTGATTAATGCCCTGACACCTCCAACTGTTAACAAGTGAGAGAAGTAAAGAAGCGGAGGATGAGAACAAAGGACGAAAAATAAATAAATGAGCTTTTCCATGAGGAAAAAAAAGGAACGAAAGCAGAGCATGGGTGTTTGGAAGTAATCTTTTTTTTCTTATGGGGCTTTCCCAGCAGCAGCAGCAGCAGCAGCTGTCTTTGAGCTGGAATAGACGCCTGGCAGTGGGATGTGAGGTTATGTCCCCCCTCTGCCAGAAAGAATTGAGTCTTGACAAAAAGAAATCCACCACAGAGATTACAGCGATAATATTTCAACTGAAATGAGGATCTACAGCAGCCAAGGAAGACAGAGAGAGAGAGAAAAGAGAGAGGGGGTGTTTTTTCTGCTTCTACTATGAGATAGATAGATTATTTAACAGGCAGAATATATTTTTGTATTCCTGGCAATAACATTTGCAGCATATGTTGAAAAAACCCAAGCCCTTTTTAATAAAAATGTCTATCAAATCACCATCTATCTGCAATGAAACTCCAAAGCTTCAGTGTTCTTCATCACCAAGGCCTCCAAGGTGAAGGACGACATGAAGGATCAAATTGTTAAGAGCAGATCTATCAATTTCCTGAGAAATATGAATGTGAATGTGAGTATGAATACTCACAACCAGACCTAAAATACCAAATACACAGCTTAACTGCTTCATGTGAAGAGCAAACCTACATGTCTCCAAGCTTTATTAGTATGTTGTGTCTGGCATAGCTGCAATCTATCCCACCGAGGTTTGGGAGAATTGTTCATGTTGATTACCAAATAGATTGTTCTATGCCGTGAGAACAACATGTCAGTGTCCTGGAGAACGTTCATATCTCCAGTTTTACCTTTTAACTCGACTGCAGACCTCATCTCCTACATGAAGAGAGATGGCCATCCTTCCATGACAATGTATGTTTCACAGTCTGGTGATACAAGGTCTCCACAGGACACTGGAGAATGTGAATTCTTAAATTGGTGATTCCCATCCAGGCAGAGTCAACCACCGTGACCTCATCTGTTTGACTTGGGGTCCATTTCTACCTGGAACGTCTGTGACTGTCATCTGTGACTAAGGACTAAAGGGGATCTGAAGGAGAAAGATCCAGAAAACCATCCCATTGCTGGCTCGGACGTCTGGATGCCTGTATCGAAATGAAACACTCTCATTTTCCATGATCGCAGCAACTCTCATTGTCTCAACTATAGCGATGCTTGGGATTGATGAACTTTGCATTCACAAATGAGGTGGCCTCATTTTTTCACCCCCTACGACATTCATCACATATGTGCTTGATACTCAGTGATGTCTGTGTAAAAGCAGGTCGAGGCGAAGCCTAGAGCAGCAGACTGCTCTCGTCGGTTCAGAAATTGAGCCACTCCCTTCAAGCTGTAGGTCCTAAAAATCTCATTGCATGCTGTGAATTGTAACAGATAACAGAAAAACTCTTCGGTAGCCTCCAGTCCCTGGGGCCAGATGTATAAAAAGACTAAAAATCTGTGTATGCACAAAATTCCCTTCCCTTTTTTGCCATTTCAAACAGTTAACTATGCAATTAAAAGTTAACAACTATGGCGGACTTGGTGGCAAAGAGAGGAACTACTTCACCTATCTGGAAATACTTGGTTACCACTTAACCGAATGAGAGAGGAGAACCAGAAGACACTAGCAAAGGTTTCTGTGTAGTGTTCACTTTCCAAACAAGAAGAAAAAGAAAGGCCACGGATCATTTCATGGCTATAGCTGCAGCTTCCTGCTTCCTCCTCAGGTCCAAATGCCATATGCATACCTTTTGTGCATATGCATGGTTTATACATCTGACCCCAGGTCTGCTCTTCCCAGTGTTCATTTTAAGACGTCATGCATGTTTCTGTATATTTTGTTTATTGTGAGTATATATCGTATGCCTTGGTCCTCAATTTCTCATTAGGTACAATAACTTGAACTTGAATTGATTGTGTTTGCAGTGTTCCTTCCTCACAGAGACAGCGGGCTGCTGGCAGCCTTTCATTTGTCTATTTTGTTTGCAACGTCTGACAAGTCTTCCATCCATTTGGTGTATTGACAGAAAAGCAGCATCCAGACAGCAGAGGGGATGTTGTATTGCAGATACTCACATGAAGTATCTATTGACCCACTGCTGATCTTTGTTATTCTGACCCAATTTGGACTTTTCAGTTTCTACAATCTGAGGAAATGTACCCACCGTATTCTCAGGCCACAGATACAGTAACAAGCTTTCCAATGAGAATCTTCTGAGGGAAATTCCCTACATTTGTCCTGAATAATTGATGGCTCTACCTCCACCAATCTTCATCTTTCCTATCTGTCTCGAGATGAGATTCTCGTTTTCCGCACATCGTCACGTTGACATTTATCTTTCTCACTTGTCCTGAAACTTGCTTTCTTCTTTATCCTTCAGTAAGCGACTACCCCGAGCTGCACTGTGTCATTTTCTAAAACCCGGTGAACTCTTGTTAGTCTCTCTCGTGTCTCACCACTAGGTTGGAGGCTCTCCATAGGCAGAGTGAGGAGTTCATGCACTTGTGTGCAGCCGTCTCAGTCCTGAAATGACTGCCCAGCCTTCAAAACTTGAGGAAAACACGATGTCTCTTGCATGACAGGAAGCTCTGTGCTATCTGTCCCATTAGACTTTCCATGCACCTGACTGGTCCTGAAAGACGCTCTACCTCTGATGACCCTCAGAGCAGGATGGGAAGGAAAAGTCATTTAGCATTGCGGCGTTCCACAGGATGACTCACTCCTCCACTGCCAGGACCAGATGAGAGGGGAACTTCCCTTCTTTCTTCCTTCAGCGACTCCCGTCTCTTCACTCGTTTCTCAGTGTTGACGTTTCCACAGCATGATGAGCGACTGGGTGATATTTATGTCCTACATCTTTTTCCCCTCCCAGCCGTGTCAGACGCATTTAAATTAAAAAAAAAGGGAGGAAGGGCATAAAAATGAGAAAAGAGCGAGAGGGGTAAAATGGTGGGGGGAAGCAATCTGGAAGCGATACTGTATTTCCAGTCATTCCTGCAGCGTACTGTATGTATGGGAGAGGGTTTTATCGCCGGACAGGCCGCAGTGCTGCGAAGCTGCTTCCAAGCACCTGTCTCATACTGGAGAGTGATGCTCTGCCTCCCAGTGTTGTTCACTCCATCACTCCTGTGGCAGGCCAAGTGTTGGCATAGTCTTTATAGCTATCTGTTCCATCTCTTGGCTTGGCACGCCGTACGCACATACAGATTTCTTCCTACGCATTGATCCCAGCTTTAAATCACTCCTCTAGTGCACATCTCAGCTTACAGTACAGCAGTTGTGGGTTTGAGCCCCATATTGTAAACTAATCTATTGTAACCATCCACAAAGATGTCAGAAATAACTGTTAGCATGACCGTCTATTGCACTGTCTTGATGAACTGTCAGTCAACATTTTGCAGCCGTTAGCTCTGATTCGTCCATACAGGCCACATTAACAGGCCTGAGGTTCAGCAGCGAGAGAGAGATGGTTAAGTCATTCGCTCGTGAGACATCGGTCCCACCCAGAGTCCTGGCCTCCCTTCTTGGGATGCTTACAGACTATAAAATATTTCAACATAGTACTGTAGGACTTTGCTTTCTGGGAAAGCCCGGGGAAGACCAGAGTTTCCAGAGACAAATCAGAGAAGCTGCAGAAAGAGACGTACTTTTGGACGAGGCACAGGTGAATTCGACGCCCCGGTCAAAAGCAAAGCTCCTCCCTCTTTGAAGACGACGGAGAAGCGACCGCGCACATCAACGCGCTTCGCTTTTAGTCCGTGCGTCACCGTGTCTGATTTCTCAGGACCTGAGGTGTATTGATCAAAACCTCTGGTTCAGTAGACAGACACAAAGGCAGAGCAGGCCAGCTATCACATTTCTATATCCACTCTAACATGATGGTGCCTATTGATCGTGCTAATAAATACCTTGTTGCTCCCGCCCCGAACGTTTTTCCCTGAGCTTGCATCTCTCAGATATGAACCCCCAGTGCTGTGTAAATCTCCCACTCGCTCCAAGTAAGACTGAGTGCTATTACTGTCTAATATAGATGACATACAGAAAGATTTAAGGTATTGGATGATGGTGTCGAGGAATAGATGGATAATGATAATATATGGCTTTAGGAACGGCTAAGGCAGGGAGACTATCAGGAAACGATTAGCTGCAGTAATTGTGTGTCCTGCGTGTGCGCATGTGCGTGCCTTCCTAGAATTGATTGGCGGTGTTTGCAGTGTTCATCACAGAGACAGCGGGCTGCTGGCAGTCTTTCATTTGTCTATTTTGTTTGCAATGTCTGACAAGTCTTCCATCCACTCGGTGTACTGACAGAAAAGCAGCGTCCAGGCAGCACAGGGGATGTTGTATTCTGGTGAAGGGCCTTAAAGGGTTACTGCTGTCAGAGGCACAGGCGGCACTCGGGTCTCTAATATGGCCAGGATCTTTAATTCTGAGAAGCTGGAGAACGGACTCACTGTCAAACTCTCAATTTAAGTTATTTCGCTTACTACTAGTTTTGTTTTGACTGACTCTTTGAGGCCACTGACTCCCAAAAATGAATGCCAACAATTTCCCTGGCTTGACTACTGTCAGGACTGAAACACCGGCTCCTGACAGCGAGGATAGAGGCTAAATTCTGCACAAACGACGATCCAGAATGCAATTAACTTACCAGCATATGAAACCGATATAGCATGATGGATGAACACACAACACACATTCACATAGTCAAAGAGTCACCAACTATGAGAACCCATTTTTTTTAGAATGATATGATGATGATAAATGATGGATCACGCCGAACAAAACAAATCTAACTTCTATCTGAGGGACCTGTTTCAAATTCAGATGCAAAAGTTTTCAGTTTTTTATTACTGACTTCATCAGGCATTGTACTTTTATTTATTTAAAGTATTGTAATTATTGCATTACTGAGCTCCTTGACACACTTTTACTAGTATTGCTTAAGAGTACAAAGTACATCGCACTGTTCACAACGTACATTAAAGGATCTCAGAGTAGAGCATGTGAAGAAAACGGGCTGGCTTGTAGGGAAGTAAAGTAACAATACTCTCTACCCAACACCACCAGGCTACAACGGTCGGAAAGAGGAAACTCCGAATGGAAAGAGGAGAGTGGTGGGAGAGAGAGAGAGAGAGAGAGAGAGAGAGAACGCTGATTCACAAAGAAAAATAAATACACAAAATAAAACAAAAACAGTGCAAAAGTGCAGACGAAGCAGGTTCCTTGCCGGAGCCCCGTCTTCCTTCATAAAACAAGCCCATGTCTTCCGCTGGCTCATGCATCAAGGGCCCCTCTCCCTCGGACCACTAAACCATGAGCACCGGGGCTGGACGGCCGTCCCA
>CABFOQ010022376.1:0-16716 GCA_900660455.1 Gephyroberyx darwinii
GGTGGTGGTAGTGGTGGCAGTGGCAGTGTATGTGTGTGTGATCATTAGAATAATGTGTCCCGAGTTTGACGGTGACAGAACCTGAAGGATGGGGTGAGAGTTCAGCAACTACGGATCTAGTAATGGCACACTGTGTTGGCCCTCCTAATGAAACAATCCAGCAAGAACGTAGGATGATACCATGAAATATAATGAAAAATAACATGTATAATTAAAACTAAATGCTTCAGTGTGCTTCAGGTAGTCCCTGTCGAGGCGGATGTTTATATGTTGTCCATAAACCTTATCTAAAACTAGGTGACTTTTACACTTCAGGCGAGCAATTTTGTTCCAATATATGAATGTCATACAACAGAAACAATAGTATGGATGCATAAACATCAGTGGGTTTATGGAAAGGAATTGTTCAGCTCAGATTTTGTTCGCCAGTTAGCAAGAAAAAATCTAAGACATCCATGTCAGCATTTTTGTCGAGGGAAATGCAAAGTGGCTGCCAGCCCCTAGTGTGCTACATCTTCCAATAACAAAGCTTGACCCCCATGACTGTGATAGAAGCCACTGTGGAACCCTAGACATAGACATACATGCACTAACCCCATTCACGCACGGATGCTGGTTTGCAATCCAGACCTGCCAGTCATCATTTCTTTAGGAAACCTAAGGGTCTTATCAAAATCATATCTGATCATCTCATGGAGCCTTCTAGCAAAGGATTTAAACACAATATATGATAAATATTGTGCATCTACGAGTGCAGTGGTGCGCGCGCATCCCCAAAAAAAATTCTGCCTATGCATGTATGCCTTTTCATCTGACACCTACATTTTGAACAAAGACCTTCTTAGGAACCATGAAAATGGTGTTTTTTTGTTGTGCTTTTTTGCGTCAAGAAACACTCTTCAGTTGTAAGTTATTAACAGGGAGCCCCAGAACAATGCAGCTGTAGCTCAAAAGAAATCTCTCCCCTCTTCTTTCGCTCTCCTGCCTTTTTTCAATATCAAACACAGGCGGTTACTATCACCATTTTCCAAAGTTCAGATGATTTCCTTATTATTTCAATAAGGGTGGGGGAGAGTCAAAGTGAATAATGATGACAGCTGTGATTCAGACTGACTGTGTGATCTTCTCTGCCGTTTGTTTGGGACTTGTAAGACGAGGAATTACAAGTGTCAAACAGCTGTGAATATGGGTGCTAAATATTTAAACATGTTTTCCAGCTGAAGAAAAAAAGTATAGTTTTTAAAAGCAGGGCTTAAGTGTGTATAAGCTGTGCCAGCCTTTGATTCAAATGCAGGAAGAGCAAGAGGGTAAAAGACGGCGATGGAGAAGTGCGATGGCGAAGAGGGCGCAGAATCAAGCCCGATTACACAGCTCAGGCCCTTCCAAAAGGGGAAGACAGGTGAGGTAACTGAAGATGTCTCCTGACCCTCAGGCTAGGGGGAAATGCACAAAATAAAAGGTGGGAGGAAGAGGGGAAAACAAAAGTACTGCTAAATAAAAGAAAAAAGCATGATAACATGGCGACTAGGCCAGGTTGGCGCTCTAAATTATGAATGGCTGTGAATGGAGAGGCTTTGATAGGAATTGAATTACTTCGCTTCAGGAGACAGTTCAGAAACCTTCTTGAATAATGTCTCACTCAAAGGCACATTTAACAACATAAGTACACTTCCACACACAAGTTCAGCCATGCTTCAAAGACAAGCAGTGCCATGGAACCTCCAGAAACTGGCAAAATAAATAAAGTAAATAGTAAATACCCCCATTTTGTCTAGAAATGTGATCTACATGGTATAGATTGAAATATATCCACAATATAATGCTACAGGTATTGGGAATACTACTTTATAATAAGAAATATTATACGTTCAACGTTCAACTGGCATCTGCTCAAAAATTTACAGTTTTTTACAATTTAGAGTTATTGCTAGAGAGTACAAAAATATATGCTGAAGTTTTATACCCATAGAAATATATTCTCTGTAATTGCTTGCACACTTGCTTTTAGATCAGAGGTTGTTTGAGTTTCACAGAATTTTGGCCTGAACTCAATAAAGCACCTTCTGTAATTGGGATTTTGGTATTTTTACACTGTGGATTTACATGATTATGACACCATATCATATATCTACATGTTGTTAAGAGAATATGAATCACATCACACCAGCAGACTGTGTGGTATTTTACAAACAGTAGAAATGCCAGTCAACAGACCTATAGAAGTCCTTCAGTCTTTAACAGAGAGCAAAACAGCTTAGCAACTTGGTGTCTGAAGGAACATGTTTCAAGACTGGTTGTAATGGTGGCGCAACATTATACCTGCTTAAAGGACTTTTTTTACTGAGGTGTGGCGCGTGGGAAGCCAGTGGGTGCTCTTTAAATTTCTATATTGCATAAATAAAAGCTTAAAAACAATGTATGAGTCTACCAAGTTAATGTCTAATTAATTTCCAATGGTGCAGCTCCAACTTGTGTGTCTTGATGAGATCACAGATTAGAGTTTTGGTTACTTCGTTTCTGGTTTTGGGACATTTATGGTCAACTACTATAATGATAAAAAAAAATCCAGAACCATGATTTCACTCCAACATCAGTGCTTTTGTTTACCAACCCAAAGTGCAAATGGGAAAGTTTCTGCCAAAAAAACACCAACAACTGACAATGTAGTCAGTAAAAGGACGCAGACATGATTGGGCAGTTTCTTCACATTTTAAATCCTTTGCCTCTCATTTTCAAGACTGCTCCATATACAGTTAAGCACTATTAAAATGGGATTGATGGAGTACATCTATGGCAATGGTGGTGATGGTGTGCAATGGTGAACGAAGAAACAAATTATACCAACTATCCTACTTGGTCATCATGTATAGCCTAAAATACATATCACTATTAAGATGATAACCTGTGACAAAAAGTAAAACCCATGTCATTTGACCCCATTCAAGAAATGAAGGGATAATTTGTAAATCTTACAAGCAACTGTTCCCACTTGAAAGAAAGAAGTTGACAGTTCTTATGCTGGGCCATACTACAGTGTCGGCCTCTTCACAACTGAAGCTATTCTAAGCCTTGTTTCATTTCCCAATATTGGTCTTCAAAAAAGGGTATCAGAAATAATCTTATCTTCATTTTGAGATTTTTAGGGGAGGGGATACTGGCCATCGATGCATTCATTATCTTTGCCTTGGCCTTTAGGCTGCTCAATCAGACATGCAAAAAAGTCTCCAAATGAGCTGATTTTAATTTTCTAAAGGAGAGACGAGGGCAAATGGAAATTTCAGTGGGAAAGCAGAATTTAAATTGTTAAAGCAGAGAAGCACTTACCTCTTCACGTAACTTTATCAACTGCATCGTGAAAGCAAAAGGGGGAAGAGAGAGAGAAATAGAAAGAGAGAACAGGAGAGATAAAAAGCAGAGACATGGCAGGAAGGAGATCAGTCATGCAGCTGGGTACAGAATTAACCTTGACGATTTATCTGTTTGCATGTTTAGCATTTGGAAATCACAAGACAAACACATTAAACGAAGCTAAACACGCCACTCGCGCTGACTTTTTTGAACAAACAAAGATCAAGTTCTGGCGCTGTCACATTAAACAAAGAGAGGGAATGGATCGCTCAACTCTCAATGTCTCAACTAGCATTATCAAGGAAGTCACATCACACAACTTGAATGGCAAGAAAAAAGGACTAGAATATAGTCAGTACAGTGAGAAAATACAGTTTGGGTACAGTATGAATAAAATGTTGAGAAAATTTATATTGCATCTGTCATTTTGCTGGATTCTATGGAAAAGGAGAAAAAGAATTGTGTGCCTTTTTAAGCAAGATGTAGAAATGGTGAGCCACTCCACTTTTGCCACTGTCCATCAATGCTGATATGTTGTCAATATTTCATGTACCTTATGTATCTCAATAAAGATACCTGCTGTGTAGATTATGTATGGAAAGTCATGCGAGGCTACCAGTGTATACATAAATACATAACAGTGCATCTTATTATTGGGACAGCCAAGGATCATGAAAAATGAATCTTTATTAGCTATTCATTTTTGATGAAAGAGAATAGCAAATCTAAAGTGAAGTAAATAGGAGGTGCTATTCCTATTCCCTGTCCTGGGAAACCTTGCATCTTTGATAATGAGTCAGGCATTCGAGGAAAGCCAATAATCCCATTTACCATTAATCAAGCCTAATCGCAATTAAAAGGTTGCTTCCACAGCCCGTTCTTAAGTGAGGACTGGAGAGAGGAAGGAGAAGGCGAGAGCTTATCGTGGGAGTGCAACACATTTGGCAGAGAAAGGCGAAGGACAAATTTCTTAATTTGTCAGCCTTTGCAGGTGATTTTTTATCTCTATTTCTTGGGCAAGATTAAAGGTTAGCAGATCTAAAGGGAAGCTCAGGGCCACTATTACTTCCCTCTCATCTCACTTTGTATGTGCTGGTCATTTTGAATTTTGTGGGTTTGAAATAATTTGATATCATATCAGAATAATGCAGGAGAACTTGATTCATGGATTACAAATTTAATTGTCGACTAAGAGGGTAAAAAACACAAAACTTGGCTGGGACAGGGTCAGGAACTGGCACCCTCCTCCGTCCATTTATGAAACAGAATATCTATACTTTACTGAATAGTAAACATAGCATATATAATATAATGTTAATATAATGTTGGGGGATGTTGTGACAGCCCCCCTTTTTATAGTTAATTCATATTTTTTCTCTGTTTTTGATGAAATATTATGGCAAACACAGATCATTTTAAATTTGACAATAAAATATTGTGACAATATTTCTAACAGAATTGAGGTAAACAAGCATGACTGCATATGTTTCTTTTAGTCTGGAAAATGTCGGCAAAAACAAGAACCACTTTTCAGAGTGGAACCTGAAAATCAGAACTCCCCACCAAGAATGCATTATTGAAGAGGCCAAAGTTTAAAACTACACTATAGATGTGGTTATTTAGGGCTTGAACAAGCCCAGCAGATCCTGCGATCCCTCACCCCAGCTCAGCCATCTGAGTCAAAGAGGTCCAAACAAAACTTATTCTAGCTCATTTGTGCTGCTTGACTGATTGCAAGTCTCTGTGGAGAATTTGCTTAAACTATATACGAGGGGTTTGTTGCACAGCATTTCTTCTTTCTTCTCATTTAGCTTTATTTTTCTTTGGCATCGATTCTTTAGTATAACCAACAATGCTAGCTTTGCTCGAGAGATATAGAATGGTAAACACGGAATATTGTAAATGTTATAATTACTCTAGCACGAGCGCCTTTCCTTGTGTTTTTGTGATGCCAGCCAGTATTCAAAATTGCACTGCTGCAATTTTTCTGTTATGATAATCAGCATTTTTTTTCAAACAAAAGATTTTTTTTATCCAATACGGAATTCGATACAAGTGGTAATCTGCTTCCTTTGTAGCCTGTAAAATCTGGTCCATGCCGGCTCAAACCAGCACAATCTCTTGTGGCCAAGCCTTCTGCTGTGACTGAAATCGAAACTATTCCGTATAGTGTTCGTGTGTGAAAAATGTATGTGTGCACTTGCTGCTTTGTGTGTGGTGTCTGTCTGCGTGTGTGTGTGTGTGCACACTAACGTTTGTGCGTGTGTTGCATGCAGAGGAGAAACAGAAAGAAAAAATGTGCAATGGTAGCCTACCACATTATTAAAAAAACGAGTGATAGTGCCAATTCAGTCTCTGTCCGCATACAGATAACGAATAAATGCCGAACTCTATTAAATCGTCCTTTAGCCATTATCGCAGGGCCAACACGCCATTTTCAGAACTTATGACGGCTCCCTATTTACTTAGCTATAAATCCTTGCCATGTAACCAACAGATTTGTGACTGGTAATGATCTGCTCAGCCAGGGCTATATGAAATGATCCTGACCTCTTTCAGATCGTCAGGAATTAAATTGACCGACTTGCCCCGGCCCCCACCATCCTTTCCCCTCTCCTATCGCCGCCGTCTCGTTCGATAAAAAAACCCTGAAGTTCCGAGCACTCCACTCACAGCAAGACCAAGACTCGTATTATCTCCACAAGTTTTAAAATGAAAATGAGGTAAATATGGCACCTGGGAGAAAAAGACAAAATACGTATCATCTATTTACTTTGCTTTTGCCCCTGGTTGACATTAACTCTTTCTATGCTTGTGTGTGTGTGTTTAGATACATCATTAGCATTAGCATTTAAGAAAAAATAGGTTTCACAGTAGGCAAAGATGATTCTTCTTTTTCTTTCACAATTTCATAATCAATAGGTCATGCATTAAACATATTAAATGTTGAAGTCACTCCTGTAAAGCCATACTGTAGGTCATGACAAATGTCTTTCTAGAAAATAAAAACTTGAAAGAAAAAAATAAAATAACTGAAATAAAATACAATAAAGACAGAAATGATAAATAGCCAATCAGCAGAACATAATTTTCAAATGCATTAAGTTTGATCTAAAATTATCAAAATGTTTTAGGTAAATATATTTTGCATCTCTTAATTTGTAGTATACTTAATAATAAAAAAAATATAATAAACTAAAATTTGGATAATTTTTTTTTTTTAAATATTTTGTTAATACTACATTATGTTATTAGAACTGAAAAAGGATAGTGTTAGTGTTTAACTGCAACATTCAGCTACCTTTAATTTACCTGACATGAATGTCTTATATAAAACTTCCAAGGTCTTCAAATATATTTTAGTAATATAATCCTTTGACATAAACAATTATTGATAATTATTGTTGAATAAAGCAGAACAACAATTTCCAGAATTTGTAATATTACTTGATATTATCCATAACATCTCCACAGTATTAAGCTTACTGGTGCGTTTCATCATTTTAACAAACAATTTTCTTTAAGATGTGTAAATTCTAAATTTATGAATAATTACTTTTTAAATTTTGTGCATAAATGTTTTAATGAAAGAGAAATAGAAACATTTGAAATTAAATATGATACATTTTTTTCCAGCTCTCCCTTGACAAGATTTGATAGAAACCATCAGTGTCTTAAATGTGACATTTCTGGCAGCAAATCTCCTTCCAACTTCTGCATAAAATGTCAGAGTCACTTTGTGTCTCACTAATTTGCCAGGAATATGCATATCAATTACACATCTCGGCTCACGATACATATGTTTCTAAGATGTGCAGTTCATGGGTCATCATTGAAATGGTAATAGGGAAGCATTAAAAAAAAAAAAAGAAAAAAAAAAAGGCGAGAACTTTATTTAGCTTTGCTCAGCTGTGAATCATCTAAATGTACTTTTATAAAAGCACTGTGGGACTAAGTGTGCAAATGTGCATTTGAGTATTCATCTTTGTCTTTTTGTGAATGTGTGCAAATGTATTTATGTGTGTGTATGTTTCTGTATGCGTGTGCATGTGCGTGCATGTTAGTGCACCTTGAGACACAGCAACCCCTGCAAGTTGACAGCCTATTCTAAAAGGCAATATATAATTAGTCAAAGGACGTTTGGTCATAGTTGAGAGTAGCTGCTTATGAGTGGCAGCTGTGCAGGTGAGCAATAGGTAAGCACGTCTTAAATGTTAAAACGCTGCTCACTGAATCTGTTGATGTTCTGCTGTTTTGATGCGGCACTTCAGACATTTATTCAAAACAATATAAGTTTAAAAGAACATGTGGCATATTTTGGGCAATTAAGATCACAATTCAAGATAGTTGTTTTTCTTCTTCATTGCCACTTTCATATGTGCTATGAATGAATTTGTTTTGTAGACAATGTTAATTTCTCATGTCTCATTGTATTGGCTTCTTGTGGTCTTGTGGCAATGAAAGAATGATTGCTAATGTGTCCTTTATTTGTTGTTTATATCCCTCGAATTCAACAAGATGAACTAAGACATTCAAACATAATGTCACTCACCGCCCTCTGTATATAAACAATATGCCAATATTGAATGTTTGATAGATAATAATTTCCAAGAAGACAAATAGAATTCAAGATTATTTTTTTTATCAAAGCCTAAAATTAAATAATTAATTAAAATATTTAAGAGGAAAATGATTTCTATGGAGTATTACATCAAAATGTTTAAATGATTTCAATGATTTTTTGATACTCGTCAAAAATACTAGAACCCGCCTCCCTATTCATTTTGAGTATCTGCATTGTGCAGGTTTGCCTCCCTTGGAGTTTAAAGAAGCATGAGAGATCAAGATTTTGGGAATTCTGTGTGTGTGTGTGTGTGGACACTGATGGAGGATCTTTTGTAGGGCTAAGTCCACACCCGGCTGGAGAACAGCTGTGGGGCGTTTGGAGTGGGGGACGCTGGTGTGTTGGGAGTTTGAGTTGAGTTGTGTGTGTGTGTGTGTGTGTGTGTGTGTGTGTGTGTTTTGGTCACAATCTGGCTTTGGCCAGACACTGGTCCCATGGCCTGAGCCCACTCACTGGCAGCCTGGCCAGCTTTGCATTAAACAGTGTTCCTTCCGCATGACTTGGTGACAATACTATGGTTGTGGCCTTCAATGGACCCTATGAGGGGCCCTCCTCCTCACCCTGGGGGCCAGTCAGCCACCCACACTGGAGTCCGGTGGGCCCCTGATTAGCACCTCACCTGGCTTTCCGAGGAGCTGGCGTCATCCCCCAGGAGCTCGTTGCGCACCTCATCACTGTAGGCAATACGTGACCTTTTCTGCAGGGGGAGGAGGAGGAAGAAGGAGAAAAAGAAGAAGAGGAGGGAAAAACAGAAGAGAGCAGAAAGAGAAAACAAGGGGGAAATATGCCTTAGTGCTGTTGTCAGTGGAAAAACAGAACAGGCATTCCTTAAGCACGAGAGCCCCCTAATGGAACTCCCTGACAAACTGAGCCTTATACCTGCAGGTTGTGTGTGTGCGTGTGTGTGTGTACGTATGTGCATGTGTGCGAGTGTGTGTGTGTGTGTGCACCCATACAACACTTGTATTGACAACACACACATCTGAGTTTGTGCCCATGCCTCCTTCCAAGGTGATCTACCTTGTGCACTTGTGCCACAGAAGTGGTGGCAAAGACCTCCCCCATGCCCACTTAAACAAATACAAGTTGAGGGATAAAAAAACCCTCATCTTGTGTGTATGGAGAGGCTGTGGAACGGGGGACAGGGGAAAGGGCCAGGGAGATGTATTATGAGGAAGTATCACTTGTCAGCGCTAAATCTTTTCTGGGGGCTGTCACTGCTGTCATCCCAGTGCAGTGGCAGGCTCTGTGATAACACCGATGCTGAGACTCAGACAGGGAATAATTCATCACCCATTGGCGGCCCATCAGATTTGTGGCTGCCTGCTCTCTCTCTCTCTCTCTCTCTCTCTCTCTCTCTCGCTCTCTCGTTCTCTCTCTCTCTCATTCTCTCTCTCTCTCTCTTTCTCTCTCTCCAGATAGGCTGGGAAAAGAGGGAATGCCATGTCCAAAAAAAAAAAAAAAAAAAAGACAAACACTCAGACACACACATTTCATGCACACTTCAGAGTGTGCCACCTCCGATTGTGAAAGAGTGGGCTGCCGTTGTACCGCTTGTTTACAGACGCCCGACCCGTGGAAAAACAGCCTCTTGGCATGCCCTCTAAACTAAATACACACCAGCAGCAGACACAGAAAGTGTTTACTAAGGCTTCTTCGCTTTCTCTCCCTGCCTTGACAGGGTTTCTAGGTGGGCTGCAGGAGGTGGGCAAAATCAAAGACAAATACTAGCATAGGAATGAAAATATCACTTTTTCTCAAAATGAATTCTCTATTTTCTGTATTTACTTAGCCCTCAATTTTAAATAAATAAAACAAACCCTGGGAATCAGTGTAGGAACACCAATTACCTGGAGGGGGTATTTTTTCTCAAATACAGTATCCTTATCAATTATCGGTGAAAGTTTGAAGAACCTATTGCAAAAAGGACCTTGATGCTATTTTCCATGAGAAAAGCACAAACCAAAATTGAAAATGCCAACTCTAACCTCAAGAATGACGATATCAAGTTCCTTGATTGAAATAACTTTGGAACCAATCACAATCAGGCAAGCTGATTTTTTTTTTTATTTGTCTCTCCTCATAATCTGGAGCAGTGAGTGGAAAGCCATGGCCGATGTGATTTAGCTGTTGTTATCGTGAGGGTGAGGGCCACAGTTCTCTGGAGTAATTACTGACTAGACGGAGAGCCTGATTGACCCGGACCACAAAACCCATTAGATAAAGAGAGCACCCAAACAATACACTCAGCAGGCAGCTACTCAACCACGGGGACCTAAGCTAACCACCAAACAGCTACTGTGGGGAGTCTAGAAGAACGGCAGCATCGACTCAAAAACACGGCATCGGCCACAGGAGCTCGACACCTCCTGTATCAGATGGCATTGGCGAACGTGCCGTTTTTCTAATTGTTTTGTAATTGCTTTTCTAATTGTTATCACATAGCTTAATTACGTTGACAGTTGATTTTTCCCTTCAAGCACAAGAAAAAAATAAACACAATTTATAAGAAGTCTTTTAGTTGCAAAAGTGAATTCTGTTACCTTCCAAAAAACCTAGCCAAGCTCAGGAAATTGATAGTTTGTGATTCATTCCAAGATTCTTCAAATACAACAAGCCAATTTGCTTACCACAATATCCATCCAATTAAAAGTATAGAGATAGATAGATATGGAGCTCTATGGGAACTGTAGACAGGGTCAAAGTGCTTCATATAAGATTTTTTATTTTAATTTCTGAAACCCAGCTTCAGTAGAAATTGCTGCAGTCCATTTTGGTCTATTTACAGTAAAAATTGCATTAATCATATTTTCTGACTCAAAAATAAAACAACTAAAAAAATAAGTCAATTTTGTGTTGATTTTTCCATTACAGTCACAATTTCTAATTTCAGAAAAAGCACCACCTCCCGTGAGCAGGTCAATAACTGGTCACTTGGCTGCTGTTGTCAGAAAATTAAAGGATTTTCAGACTGGAGTGCAACTAGAAAGACAATGAGCATCAATCTGGAGATGGCACATACACTTGTACACAAGGCACACACACACAAATTTTTGCTGGGAAAACACCCACATATTCCATTTAAGTCGAGTTTCATCTTAAAGAGCTGCAGTGCAACTTAGGGGAAAGACGACTTCACCAGTAATTGAGACGAGGAACCCTGGGAGAAGCATTGATTTGAATGTTAAGGCTTACGTCGCCTTCAAACCATATGCAGGGTTTTTTGGTATTTCTAAATAGCTGTTTGTTTCAGATGAGTGTATGAAGCGTTTTTGCAATGAGCACAGCACAGATAACAAAGAAAGTAGAAAGAATGGAAAATGTCATGGAAATAAAAGACTTGCCGCTACTTCCCCTGTACCTATATACTTGAGGTTTTGGATTCCCCCTCCGGAAAACAGAATCTTGAGTGATTATTCCCTTCCCATTTGATGTAAAACAAAAACAGCTGTGCAATATTGACTGCTTAACCCAGTGATGGATTTTGATTACAAGTTGGGGTGTAATGCAGAAAGGAAGAATTCATACGGTTGGACAGAATTTTCCAGGATTTTTCAGGATTTTTGACGGATGGCTCTCAAGGTCAGGAAACTAGATATATCAGTTATTGGAGCAGACCTGTTTCATGTGGCTTAAACTGAGCATGTGACTTTAAAAAAAGATTTCATGTAGAAAATGTATTGAAACTGTCTCAGTCTAGTTATTATGTGGTGAAGACTGCGCTCAGGAATTAATGCATCTAAAACAAGATGAAACTAACTGATCGAGCTTTGTGATCTAAAAAAAAAAAAGCACTTTCAGAGATACCTTATTGCTCAGAAAAGAAAAAGATTTTTTTTATCCTTTTGAAAGGTCTGTCTTTTGTCACTTTTTTAATCTTGGGTGAGAATTTGCTTCTATTCTCGGAAGCACACAAAAAAGTACAAAGATCCATCTTAACTTTATGCAAAGTGGCCTGCCTTTAAAACTCTACACATCTCATCAAATGTGGAGATGGAGGTGGTGGTGTTCTGTCAAAAACACACGTTTTACCTCTGTTGACATGGGTAGCAGAAGAACAAAAAAAAGATTCCTCTTCACCCGTCAAAATGTAATTACATATGCATGCATAACAATTCATATCAGATATGCTAATCAGATCCTTGGAGCAGCAAATGATACTTGTATAATTTAACAAATATGTGAATCTCCTCTTTCTGCAAAATCCCTAGTATATAAATGTCTTGATATTTAAGTTCCCTCCATCAAACTCCAGACAGAAAAAAAGTAAATCTAACAAAACATGTTTTCAGAAATGGCATTTACCAGTAAAAGAGCATTTATCAGTAATTGCAAAACACACTTGTTTTTAAACAGTTCACAATCACCATCTTTGCAAATGTAGAAGAAAAAGTTCTCTCTCTCTCTAAACTATCAGAATAATTAAAATCAAATAAACTGATATTCATTATACACGTTTTCTATGCCCTCCAACTCCCCTCCTCGCTTTTTGCCCAGTGCAACGAGCGACACAAGGACAAGCGCAAATAATTGTGGCGCCTGGAAAGCTGAAAAATGAAAACAGTTCATTAGATGGGAAATAAAAGGCGTAAAAATACCCAGGGGCAGAGTGTAATGAGGGGCCCTGAAGTTCCTCTGCAGACGCTTTTTCCCTCTACTTTCCCGAGCTTTTCCTTTTCGCCCTGCGCACACGGCTGGTGGCATAGCGTGAAGAGTAATTAACCATATTCAATTTACAATACTATGTTCCATTACAGGCTTTTTCACCAGTGGGAGAGCGGCTGGCTGTTTCCAAATTTGGACTTAATGACACTTATGTCCAGCTCCACATGCTGGCCTCAAATTGGCATTTAACCTTTCATTTTTTCAGTCGTCATCAGTGTACACTGTTGAAGAGGAGCTGCTCCACAAATGTAGACCTCTTAACATATTATAACCCCAATTTTAATATAACTCTCAGTTGAGTATGCAATGTATGCAAGTATACAGAAATATTTTTTTCTGAGATTTTAATATCTGAAGAAAAAAAAAATGCAATCTAAAAATACAAAAGTCTCAAAATCATCAGTGAAATCACAATAAATTGGGATAATGAAATGTCTCTCACTATGCACTAGGATGTGTACTAAACTCAAAAGGTTATCTATATCACTTCCTTTCCTCCTCCCACTGTGATATTTTCCCAGGTGATGTGTGGACCTATGCCAGCAGGTCCCTCTCTGGTTCCCCCCAGAAGCAGGGGCAGAGGTGGCCTGATGCGGCATGGCGTTAAAAGGAAGCCGAGACCTTTAAGCAGGCACAAGTATCACAACAGCATCTTAAATAATGCATCTCTGCTTGGCAGGGGTTTAACACACACATAGACACACACACATACACACACACACACACACACACTCTGCCAGCACAAAAGAAACCATACACACACACAAAATTGTTGTCTAGCATCTTCTACTCTCCTTTAAGGCAAGTAAATTGAGAGAGGTTGCTCAATTAAGTTAAGTGCCCTTTTTATTGCATTTAATACATTATCAGATAAAGGCAAACAGCTACTACTGGGATTGTCACAGGAGGGTGTCATTTATGCCTTTGTTTTGTCGCAGTCTTTGGTGACATCAAATTCTCCCCTCCTGTCTATCATGTGTGTTTGTGTGCATGCTTGCTCGTGCACGAGGGCTACTTGTATGATGTGTATGTAGGATGGAGGCTTCTACAAGCCTCTGCATCCCAGGGAAACCTCCTTTAGAGAACATACACGTGCCACATATGTGAACGGTAGCCCAGTGTGTGTTCTTTCCCTTAATAGAAGTGCAGCAGTGGTAGAGAAGCCGGAGCCTTAGATAACAGCATGGGGCCTCTCATTAGCTCACAGGTTGGTGCTTTGGTGGCTTCCACACACACGGCATTGTGTTCCACTTCATGAAAAACCTGAAGGAGTCTCACCAAAGCTGTTGTCGAAAACACAAATAAAGGTGAATGATCAACCGCAGCAAGCTAATAAATGAGCCTGCAACATATCTAAACAGGTGTGAGGTGAGGAGACATTTTTCAGGCTGACAGTGTATACGGTGCATCAGCTTCAAAAAGATCTTTTGCCACTAAAAATGACACTCGGTCAGAGACAGCGGGGAAAGATCATAACCTGTAAGGCATGAAACAGCCTTGTAACCCTTGATCAGGGTTCAATAAATAATTAAATAAATATAAAAAATTTGAATTCCTATTTAAACGTCATATTGACAATTCTATCTACAAACTAATATAAGATTTTTACATTCGATTGCGAGTAAACAGACTTAGATTTTATCTCAGGGGCAAAATACCTAGCCTATCGCTGGTGATAGGGGCCTTTCATGCTCCTACCTCTGTGATACCGGTGGTGTATTTCCCTGTCAAAGTCATTTCTATTGCTAAGTAGAGCTGAGATCAGTCAATAAGCCTAACGACTGTACCCACAAAGCAAGAGGGCGAGAGACGGCGAGAGGGGAGGAGGGGGAAAAGGATCGCAAGTGAACTCCAAACAAAAGAGCAAATTCGAGGAGGGCTTTGATTGAAGAAGCGCCATATACTTTTTGAAGGCCGAGGGATCATCTCTCAATGGTTATTTCTTTAAGGCATGAGGGCCCGATTAAACCCAATATTAAAATATGGAGGCGCTTCTAATGAAAAATCAAAGGCCCCTGTTTCCCCTCCCACCGCCCTGCTTCCATCTCTCTCTTTCCCTCGTTCTCTCTTTTTTTTCTCCCCCTACACATGGCCGTGTGAAGGGGAGAGAAGAAGGAAAGAAAGAAAGAAAGAGGGAAAGAAAGAAAGAAAGAAAGAGAGAGAGAGAGGGAAAGAGAGGAAGGGTTATAGAGACGAGGGACCTAGGCGCTGGTGGTGCAAAACAGAGACAGACAGCAGTGGTTGGAGGAGTAAATCAATAGAGCAGAGCCGTCGGGGAGACAGGCAGCCTGGGCAGGGAGAGGAGAGAGGAGAGAGAGGGGGAACCAGCGCAGGGGCCCAGGCCCCGATCACAACGCTGGCTTCTGGCGTGCAGTGGGGAATAAAGTGGGCCTCCCCGGGTCAGCGCCAGAGAAAAAGGTGAGATTAGAGGAAAGTGGAGGAGGGATTTTCACAGAGTGGAGGGAGGGAAAGGGGAGGAGAGGTGGGTGTTTGGAAGGGTGACGAGGATCAGGGGGTGAGGAGATGTGCGTTGCGGGATACCTGGCGAGCCAGGGACCAACCGGCCCATTAGCCTGTGGCTACCTACATATGGTTCACTGAACCCTCTGCTGAGAAGAACTTTTTTTTCTCTCCTCTACTATCAGTCTTTCCATCTTTTTTTAAAGAAAGAAATACCTTCACTTTTAACCCTTTCTCTGCTTTGGAAAGAGCTTCACTCCTGACCTCGATTTATGATTCATTGTTGTTTGATGTCTATTCTTAGTGTGTTATCTAAAAATGAAAAATGTAAAAGAAAAAAAAACCTAGACACAAAGGGAGAGAAGCCGGGCCTGGTGAGCATGTGCATGTGCATGTGCACGTGCATGTGCATGTGCATGTGCGCCTGTCCACCCATCTATGGAAATGCACAGACTATCTTCTTCAGTGCCTTGCCTTTTTTTGTAATGTGACCATTGTTTGTGCTGAATAGCTAACCATTAGCATAAGAATACAGCAGCATGCACAGGGACTTAGCCAGATCATTACCGCTATATATTCATGTATACTTTCTTATTTCAGTAGCCAGAACACATTCAAATGCTGATGAGGCCAGTAAGGCCCCCCTTCCAGAGCCCTTCCAACATGTGCCCTCCTGAACTTCCCAATACACTTAACCAGTTTCCTGGGAGTCTGCTGGTTTTGTACTGGAATTCGCAACAGTTTTCCTTCAACTATGAGAAATAGCGAGGGCTGAAAAGAAGACTCATTCACACCTCTTACTCAGATTTGATAAAGCAGTAGAGTGGAGATAGACAACACTTTACACTCAACCCAGGAGTGAGTGTGCAGTGGAGTTGACTAGAGCAGAGGGTCCAATGGCATATTCACATTCAGGGTAATAAAGAAGAGAATACCTGTAAGTATGTTTTGTGAAGTTTAGGTTCTCGTGTGCATTAAGCTGATTCTAATTACCCCTCTTTAGTCCATTTCCACTTATTTCAGTGTTTATCCCAGCAATAACGTCCATGACCATGGAACTACTCACTTGCTGTTTATGGTTCAAAAGAAAAGAAAATCTAAAAGGGCCACTGCAAACACATTAAAAAAAACAATTTGGGAATTTGATAGATGTGCAATTCAATTATTTACTCATTTTGCTTTTCAAAAACAAAAACTTTCATAGAAAATACAATTTAATTTATTGGAATTGGGGATTGGGAATTCTTGGTATTTTGAAATAGACATTTAAAGCAAATATTGTGTGTGATGAACAACAGATTATTTCAGAGTAAAAATGTACAAAGACATAAAAAAAACTACAAAAAGCTTGACAATGCAGAACAAACAAGTGCTCTGTGGTGGTGGGGGAAACAAAACGAAAGTGTTTAGTCTCACTGCAGGAGTGGGCTGATGCTGTAATGGCGGCTAACCTCTGGGATAATTGAACAAATCCTTAATTCATCCTCCACAATGTAATTCTGATCAAGGCCACAGCCAGATTCCACTGCAGGCTTCAAAACACGCCCGAGAAAAGGCAAAATTGTCAGTCGCTGAGACCAAAAATACTTCCCTTTCATTCTGGCACACTCCCTCATTAG
>CABFOQ010022379.1:0-15243 GCA_900660455.1 Gephyroberyx darwinii
GATCATAGACCCCATAGAGGTTCTAAGACATGCAGTGAGGTTAGGGGTCAATGAATAATCTCATTAGTGGTGTGTGTGTGTGTGGTGTGTGCGTGTGCATATGTGTGCATGCTCAAGGCTGCACACACAGTTATTCTGTACATATAAAATGACACAATATATAGTATATACTACCCAGGGTGTCCTAATTCTATGTGGTGTTGCAGTTGGCAGTAAAACTCTGCTGAGCCATGGCTTTGCGCCCAGCAAACGCCACAGCTGGTTCAGGAAAAATCCCATAATTTCACCCTGCTGAACACTCTAGGCCATGCCGGCGGGGAGTGTATTGAACCACATGGGGCACCTCAACACGTGGAGATGGTGATCTGGTATAGTTTTATTGACAGGTATCCGCCCATCACAATGCTAGGGTGAACAATCATGTGGAAAGCCATTACTCTGGCTAACTGGGCCTGAGTGATTCATTCATTGGCTGATTATTAGCTGCTATAGTCCTGCCAGTATGTGGCCACAGCAGGGAGGAGGGAGGGAGAGAGAGAGAGAGAGGGGGAGAGAGAGAAGAAGAGACCACCTCTCGCTTTTC
Organism: Gephyroberyx darwinii; assembly: GCA_900660455.1. Lineage (NCBI taxonomy): Eukaryota > Metazoa > Chordata > Actinopteri > Trachichthyiformes > Trachichthyidae > Gephyroberyx > Gephyroberyx darwinii. Next base: position 584 of record CABFOQ010022379.1, read on the forward strand.
ATCTCTTTCTGGCTTGAAGATTTCCCTCTTCCGTTAATTTTCCTTGTCATTTTTCTTCCTACCTACGTGCATCAAGATGTTTTTCCCCCGCTAAATGGTTATCCTGCACTGTATCAAAGAAGCTTCGAAAATGAGGTGTGATGTTAATTACAGTTTCCCCTTTTTATCAACCATCATAGTTTGTGTGTCTGCTGTTTAGTTTGTATATCTGCGGGCCGCCAGGTCAGGAACTAAGCATTGCGGGTGTGCCCAAACATCACACACGTCAAAACCGCCGGCAGAACAATACGGGCACGACTACTTTCCCACACTCAGTCCCACGCCATACTGGCATAAATATGGGAGGAGAGGGAAAATCCATAAATGTCCTGATAGCATTTAGAAAACTCTGTCATACTGCCAGTGGCCTAGTTGTGAAGGATTTATGTTTAGTTTAGCAGAAGCTCTTCCCCTTCCTGGTTTGTAAGAAATATGACATTAATTTGGCTGTTTTTTTATGCCAGCTCAGACGCAGTTATTTGTTTCTTTCCATCATTTGCAATGTGTGAACAGTGATAAACTGCTGTTGGACGGCGTTCAGCGTAGCTGGGTATCAATGACACAAGGAAAAAAAGGAAAGGGAAAAAAAATAATTGGCGAGAGTTTCGTCTCAGTTTTTTTAAAACTTTTTTATATTACTTAAAAGTAGACTGAGACGCACAGCAGATGAAACTTATTTTCTATTCAAGGCACTAACCTAGATTTTTTTCTCTCCTACTAAGTTCACTGGATCTATCTTCTCATTGATTATAAATAGCCCATCCTGCAGCTCCTGGCATTTTCCCATGGGTGCAGAACGCCCAACGAGAAGTTTGTTGGAACGGATGGGCCTGTTAGCTGGCTTATTTTAATACCATATGCAAAGAATTGTATGAAAATACAACAAATGAGACAAAACTTTCTACTGTGGTCATACATAAAGATTTAGGCTTTTTTTTCCCTAACTGATTGCAGCTCATACACATGGGTGATTGGTGATTGATGGGAGATTCCAGTTTCCTGGGACCTTTGATGCAGTGCTCTGCACAGCCCTCTCACCACGTACGATGAATGTTTGCTCAAGGCTTATGCGTGTTTACGTTGGCTTATTAAGTGTTTATTAAGGTAACTGCATGGCTGTTTAGCAAGGTAGCTGACTCTCCTACTGTGGCGAATATACACAGCCTGCACAAACATTGCAAAGACCAAAACAGATTGACTCTGTCTGAAGGGCTCTAGACCTTATTAGAATGATAATACTGATGCAGTGACCTCGGATGACCCCGACCGTTCATGTTCCCAGTAACGCACAAGTGATAATGCATGTACAAAGGCGCAAATGCATGCAATTACACATCCACACACAAAAGCACACACATACACACACATCTGTCATCCAAATTGGGCAAACAAAATGTTTTATTCAAACTGGGGGAGAGTTGCGTACTTCAGACTACATAGCTATTTGGATATTCTCACCACTGCTCCAAACAGACCAGCAAGAAATTGAAAAAAAACCTTGATGAAAGAGAATATGGATAATTACTAACATTGCTTTGTTCCACTTACTACAATATGTGGCAAAAGTGCAAAAGTCCAACTAAGTAATATTGTCATATGTATAATATCATGAATCTAATTCCCATGATCAAAAGAGCGCAGTTCTCGATAGTTAATCCCCATCACTGAAGCCCAGCTGTTTTGGCTTCATCACCAAGCAGACCCAACACTGAACTCGTACCTGATTAAGATAAAGTCCCCACCACCACCACCACCACCCCAACATCCACAGAACGGAGCAGCCGTGCTCTCGTATAGCCCAGTCGGTCCAAGCAGCCAATCAGGAGAAACAGATTCCTTCCGGGGGCTCTCAGCTTCAAAGAGGGCAAAACAGTCTGAGCTAAGCGTCAGGAAGTTGGCTGTCTCTCTTTTGTCAGGCCACGGACTTGCTTTCATGTCCCCAGTAAAGCCGGTTTCCTGATTAGGAGCACTACTAAATCCAAAGAGGCCAGGGACTACACATTTTACTTTTGGTGGATGTGTTGTGCACTGAAATACAGCATATGTCACATTGAAATATCACTAGATAATAATATCTCTTTATACCTATTTATTTTTTTAAACAAGCATTTGACAAGGAGACAATTTGCAATTGAATGTATTGTAATGCAATAGCTTGTCTGTCCACTCAAATAAAAACATATGTTAATACACGTTAATCTCCACAACAGTGCTGGGATATCATCCAGTATCAGTATCATCCAAATCATGAAGTAACAAAAATCAAAAGATTTTTGTTACTTCATGATTTGGATGATACTCTATAGAAATTCAAACTTGGGTAGTTTAAAATGTTAGAAATGACATATTTGGAAGCTCTTCCAAGATAGAAAGATAGTGACAGAGCCATTTTGTTAATACATCACCTCCCTGATTGGTAATTCTAATCTAAGCCACATCAAAATACAACCAGACTCAAATGAATACAGGTAAAAAAAACCAAAAACAATGAAGCCAATCAGTGAGAGTGAGCCTCATCTATTTTTCAGCAGATTGATTGCCTTGTCCTTATCTCCATCTGAGAGATTGATTGATCACTTACCATTAGCTGGTCGCACAAAAAAGAAGCGATCTGACAACAACGCCACCACTGCCGCCTCAGCTAAAAAGGCCGCCGAGCCCACCACAACGCTCCCTGAGTGATGATGTCAATAAAAGGTTGTGATGAGCCCTCAGCCTCAGAAGGGAAGGCTATGGGAAATCAATGGCTAATAAAACTAATGCTTTACTCTCCCACAGCACAGGAAACATGCCCGAAGCAGTGAAGTACTGGGCTGGGATTTAGAGGTAAACCCCCACACCTCATAAACCAGTGAAATTAATTGAAATTTTATGAGACAATCATGTCAACATACAGCAGTGGTGTAGAGACACTGTATGTTTGAGTAATTGCTTTTGTCCTCGAATAATAACAGTTTGTCAACACATTGTCTATTGTGTTAAGGAAACTATCAAGCAGACTGTTACTTTTATACAGCAAATAAATTGAAAGTTTACCCCATGGAGTGTGGATGCAATCAAATTGAGAAACACTAGGGATCCAAGTTTGCAGAGTGTAAGAGTTCACTCCTCCCTTAACAGCAAATTACCGTTTCACACCCCCAGCAACACCCCAAAGACCACCAGGAACACTTGCGGAAAAAAAGACTGTGACATAGTTATGTGTTTCCCCCTTTATACATCAAGAGAGCAGCCCTTAATATGAAATTTATGGGTATTTGAGAACGGCTCACCCAATAAATATGCCGTATGCCTACAGTATGGTATCATGCCCAACAGCATTCATTGTGAGAAACACATTGAAATGAGCCAACGTCAAGGAGCCTTGGATGCTGAGGGATTTATAGGGTTTCTAAAATACTTTCCAAGTATCCAGCTCTTATCGGTGGGCTGGTAGAGGCCCTTAGCCAACTTTAACACCTTCCATCCATCCTACCAGTGGAAGTTAGCCAGGATACCACTTCCAGCATGTTGCAAGAAACAACCTGCCAATCAATCCATCCAAAGTCAGCATGTGGTATGGTCTAGAACAGTGGTTCCTAATCCTGACCCAATTAAGGTATCATGAGAGCGTGAAGCCTCTAATTGGTTCAAGTGTGCCAGAGTAGAGCTGGAGCTAAAACCTGCAGGACAAGGGGCGGGTACTTGAGGACTGGATTGGGAACCACTGGTCTAGGCAGTTAATTACAGCATGTGACTGTGGACGGGTAAGTGAGGTGGCTTCCCCGAGTCGTCTGCATCCTCAGTGATAAATGAGATGCAGTTCTCTGCCTCTCCCAAACAAAACATAAATCACTGTTTTCTCTACAGGCTGGGCGATATGATTCAAAGTGTCAGCAAGACATCGCTGTAGCTCATCCTGCTGCCGCAAACACCATGTTGTCGTTTCTACAGGAAGTCATGCAGCATTCTGCTATTTTACCACCGTGTAATTGTTTGTTTTTCAATTTTAAACCTCATGCTAACTATTATTAGCCTTATAATCGCTGCAACATGCTGCTGTGCCAACTATAAGCCATTGTTACTCATCAATACACCCCATGGCACTCCTACTCCACCATCACCAGTTTCAATGCATGTGATCACGTGGTTCTTTTTAGCACCAGGTGCAATCCATCACCCCCTCGCTGGCCTCACCTATTTAATCCCTTTAACCTTCTGTTTCCACAACCGATTGCACTGGCCCAGTTCTGTGCTGGCACAGTGACCTATATAAATGTGCACCTCGAGAAGCCTAAACGAATCACTCCACACTTTAATTAAAATGGAACCTTTTGAATACAGGGGACAAATTTGGCGCCTGGAATTGATTTTATCCTTTGGGGATAGATGGATGTTGATGGTCCATGGAAGCAATGGCTCAGAGATGACTGCCAATGTTCTTTGTTCACTTTTCGCCTCAGTCCGGCCTTGACGAATGGTTGAAAGCCACAGAATCTGTAGGCACACACACTCTCTAATTTCCACACACACACACACACACACACACACACACACACACACACACAGAGCACCAGGTGTGGACACAGACTGAATGAGTGAGAATGACACAGCCTGATCCAATTAATCATTTTCTGAAGTGCTTCCATGACAGGCTCTACTTCCCTCCCCCTTTTTGCTCCTTTCCTGGGCATTGCAGGACCACTGTATTCACTAGCATCACCAGTTTGGCAGACCCTGGCCATGTCCAGCTGTGTCTACTGAAAAATAAGTCACTGCATGGGCAGCCTGTTGTGCATCAGACCCTGAAAATAAGGTATGTGTGTGTGCTCCCCTGACACTTGTTCCACTATAAAGCAGCACATTGTAAAATCGAGTGAAAGGTATTTGTGCTTTAGTTCTGTATTTTGTTGTGCAGGTCTGTCTCGGAGAGTTAGCACTTCTGTTCAAACTTTGGTGTTCCTATGAGAAATTGGATCACTTTTGATCTGCTGGCGGGTTTATAATGAGGACAGCTCTAATTGCTGATGACAAATCAGGCAGCCAATGGAGGATCTGAGTGCTGTGGCATTGCCAAGGGAACAGCTGGAGAACAAAGCAGCATTCTGTTTCTCTTCAAAAGCTTTGTCTGTTCAAAAAAATTTGCTTGTATGCTCCACCGCAATTGATTTGTAATCTGAGCGCAAATTGAAAAAATGCAGCTATTTTGAGAATGAAGTGGATTTAGGACTATATATGCACAGAATGGCTCGGTATTGTGCTGAAAACAAAACATTCTGCAGTAACTGATCCTTGAGGCTAGAGGCTTCTTTCTGCTTTGAGAGCTTTCACTGGTCAGACACACTTGCAACAGTTTTAAATGCCAAGTATCCTGTGCTAATAGAGCACACAGAACTGGATCCAATCCAGTATAGGCCCTCTTTTCTTCTGCCATGACCAGCTGTCACATTCCATCATGAGTAAGAGTAAAGCAGCAGCTATGGAGGAGAATCTCTGGAGCCAACCCAAACCAAATCTACCTTGCTTTCAAGGTCCTGGGCCAACTAATTATATAGGATCTTTTCAAATTCTGATCTGTGATCTGTTTAACGTGGCTGGTAGTAACAGAACGATTATTCCCACGGTATTGACTGAAATTGACATCCACAGTGGAACCAATGAAGTCATCCCAAATGTGCAAATCCCGCCCATTTGACCCATCACTCAGGTCAAAGCAAAGGGTCAAAATTAGTGGAGTAGTTCAAATTTGCTTTGACTCAGGTCAGGTTTTCATTCAGCTCTAAAACGTAAAATACAATTGTACCTTAGCAATAGAAATTCTATCAAAGGGCCATATTCAGGCGTTAATGATTATAACCTATAAAGTATAATGGTGATAGAATCCAGTGTAATAGATGTCAAATGCACTTTCCCGTAGGGGGTTTAATATTATCCGAGTTTGACAAACTATCAACAGGGGTTTCAAAATATATGGGTCCATTTTAAATGCTGCAGGAAACTCCATTATAAATGCCATAAAATGCATCGTATAACATCATAAAAGTACAATATTCCCTTCTGAGATGGGCTGGAGGGACAACCAGACATGATGTCATGTTAAGACGTCATGACATATGTATGAGGGACTGGGTTACAAGTGATTGGAGCCAAGTTGTTATTTTGTTATTTAATATATACATATTATCCAGAGTTTAGTATGTAGCTACAGAACTACAACCAAAAAGACTCAACTACACTACCACTACTACAGGCACTAAAGGAAGGAAACGGGACATATCCTTGCCTCTCCATGTAACAAAGGCTTGTATAGATTGATATGATGGTAAGCTCAACTTCTCTGCATCAGAGCAGCTGCAAAACAAAACACCAAACAGAAAGAGCACAGCATCTTTCCTGTCTGCAAGTAGGGATGGCACACAGTTGTTTGTTTATTCCACTGATAATGTTATCAGTCAGTAGGTGCTGGTCATAGCAGGGAAAAAACAGTGGGGCCATTGTGTATAGATTAAATAGTCTTTGTCAGACCCCTAGGTAATGGATTGACTGGATGCAGTATCAGGGTGATGAGTGAGCCTCGGGGAAAATGTCCGTGCAGATTCTGGGGAAATGCAATCAGTGTGGTGAATGAGCTGGCGCCGTCCCATTCGGTGGTTAGCCATGTCTCAGAGAAGAGATGTGTATCTACTACAGGACAGTGTTTCTGGAGGTTTCCTTTGTCTCTGTGGGAAAGACCACTCGCGGAGGCAGAGTTCACGGCGGACTGACATGAAAAACAATGTTTGATTGCGCTGTATCTAGAACTTTTCAGGCAGGGGGCAACCAAGCACGATATTGATATAGCCCTGGCTCCCTGCTGTGCGTTTCTTATCAATAAGGAAGCAGAAATGCATCACAGTGCCCTTCACACAACCTGGCCATGTTCTTATCTAAAGGCATAAATGCATAATTCAGTAAACTTCAGTGCACCAGATTATAAAATAAAAATAAATTGAAATGGGAAAGTCAATGGAAGATATAAAACCGAGTAACAGGATGGCCCCACTCCCCCTGAAAAAAAATGAATTACTGTTGTCATAACCCATCATGAAAACACCATAACCATAGCCTTTTCCCATAGCTGTTGATCCATGAATATCAAAATGACGGGGTGAAACAAATTACTTTCTGCAGAAACATAAATAAGCTGGCTGGTTTATCTCAGACTGACTGAGGTGGGGAAAACCGCCATTATCAAATGCAGATTCCCCCCATTTATCAAAGCTACGCTTGTAGTCAAGATTGCCACGTTTATTTATACAGCAAATCATCTTATCTGCAGCAGGCTCTGGGTACCTATCAAACCAGCCACTGATTCCATCACTAGACTAGCTGTGTAGAAATGGTCAATTCTACTCCTTGAGATGGATGAGCGGAGTATTGAGCAATGCTTAAAAGGGCAGTGCATCAAAATGGAAAATTGGCTTAAATGTTTCCTGACCCTGCCTAGATAATTAAGGAGGACAATTTGTGTTGAAGGATGATGTGTTTTAGGATTGCAAAAACAAAATAATAACCTTCTAAACCAAGCCAACCCTGAGGGAATTGGTTTTCAATTGGGCAAAAAATAATCTACCACAAAACCAAAATCTATAAATGCCATGGAGGAGGAGGAAGTTACCATGTGCATTCCAGCTCGATACAACATAGCCGCAAGGCATGCAGATTCCTTCACTTCAAACAAAGCAGCATCAATCACAATGGCCAATCCCTTTGATTGTGTCTCAAATATTGTATCACAATCACATCCCGTCCCTTCATAAAACAAGTTCTGTCGTCACTCCCCCAAATAGCCATCCATTGTCCCCAATGAGGCAATCTCTAAACAACAGAGCTGTACTAAGACCTCCGCGCTTCCGCTATCTGTGTTATCTAGTGCACTGTGTCAGTTGCACGGTGCTTCCCTTTTAGAAGCTTATCGGGAGGAAACAGGAAGGGGAGAAAGGCTTTCCCCTTCCAGAGTAATTCATCTGGATGGGAATGAAATATGAACATATGACTTCTAACCATTTCTAAATCCAGTAAGAGTGAACAGAATTTGGATAGATGACAAAGAAGCTGGCTATATGGGTCTTTGGAACTTTTTGAAACATGAAACGTTTTACAAATGAAAACAATTATCATAGATGTGTTCGTGGTCAGTCGACTGTTAATTGAGAGATGAAGGCGCAACCAGAATCACTCACTATACACTCATGATGGCCTCCAATAGGTCCTGCTTCAGTAATTCCTTTTGAACGCCTCTGATATCATGCTACAAAGATATAGAGGGCCGGTAAACATCCACTGTAGCACAGCTAACAGTATAACTCTTTCAGTCCTCCTACATCTCAATACCTAACAGTATAATTGTACCCTTGAGTGAAGGTAGAGGGGCGTCATCTGATCTCCCTCAAGTCTTCACACCAACTTACTCAAGCTAACCCTCTCAGATTTTTATGAGGTGAGAAGCACAAACCGATTTTCCCCTCACACTGGGTATTCTGCAGTTGGCCCTCTCCTGACCCAGAAAGCCTTATGTATATTAGTATATTTTACAAGGGCAAGTTCGACTAGCCATGCGTGGAGATGGAAAAGAGTGTGTGCTGTCTACAGCTAGGGTTCAGTGCCAGGATTGCAGAGCTAATGAATCTCTACTGGATTTGTGAAGCACCTGGCATGAAGAGTTAGAATTATATTTAAGGCACAGACCATTTTCAATATCCCATCCTGAGAGGAATGGGAATTTCACTGCAGCACAATGATTTTCAGTTGGTCGTATTATAGGTATTTGTCAAAGAAATAAATGTTTGGAAATACAAACAATTTATTTCTCACTTTATTTTCGGAAGTGGTTTCTTGTAATTCAGCTAAATGTATGAGGCTAGGAGGAAGAGTTATTGCTTTAGATGATAACAGTGGGTGGCTTAAAATGTTGGTGCAGCACATTTCAAACAGCCATCATGAGTATACTTTAATACCAAAACCTACTCTCCGATGTAAGTCTGTAGATTGCGATGAAGATCTTTGTTTGTAAAACTTATATAATATAGTAACCACTGGCGCACCATTAAGCTCTACCTCCGCAAATAGAGCAGCATGACTCATGTCAGCTGTCAAACCCCCTCAGCCACCGCCCACCCACCGACTCTAAAACCCGAGTGCACGGCTCACAGATCATACGAACCACAGGGGCGAGAGCGGAGCCTGTTTCATCTACCCTGTCATTGACACCATCAACTAATAACAGCTTCAACTGCACCAGCAAAAAAGGCCAAATCCTGTCAATGCATACCTACACATGCACAAACAGACCCCTTAAGATGCTCGGGACCAACTTGTTACTGGCTGCACGTGTTTACAATGCTCTACTCAATCTGCTCTACTCAATCAGATTCAACACTAACTGTACAGTAACATGAGTGCTTTGTCAAGTGTGGCAAAAAAACTAGATGGGTTTGATTTTCTGTTCTGACAGTGGTTCTGGCAAAGGGGCAAAAAATTCACAGTCACTGAAAGATGATACGCAATGACTATTGATTACAACAGGTAGAAAGGGGAACTAAAAGGGATTCATGTGATCCCCGGATTGGTTTTGTGTTGTATTACGCACCGACTGCTGGGAGGTTTTTAAGAAGCCCACCTTGTAGTTTAAAGATGGAAAATGGAACCCAGCTTCGAAGTGTAATGTAATACCAGAATAGGGAGCTTTTCTTACAGAGTGGGTTTTAGTGCTCGATTGTAGAAATTCAACCCCATGCTGTTATGAATGGTCTCTATTAGTGAAGAGCATGAAGCACACACATGCGGTTAGCCAGATACAAAACTTGTAAGACTAGGTTTTGACCACTTAATCTGCAGTTCTAGGGATTTCACCAAACCAACTCAAGCATGTGTGTTACATGACAAATGTACAACCTTGGGACGTGAATCTCGCAGGGCGCTGGCAAAGTTGGAGGCCCAGTTGTCTATGGTTACCAGTGTTTTGGGATGTGCATATGGTGTGTCTACAGGGAGGGTCGTGGGACTGAGGTTTGGCAGTCGTGTCTTGGCAGGCGGGCGGGTCAGCTGTGGCTCACGAAGCAGAGGGCCAGCCAAGGGTTAGCAGCGGCCTAAACCATCTTCATGCATCACTAGGACTCAATAGGACATGGAGGGACCACGTTAAAATGAACAAGCCCATCTCATCCCCATGTGTATCTAGCAGCCCTAGAAACTAGGGTGCCATGGACATTTACTAGGCATTATATTTGTTAAGCACACCATCTAACACGCTAGCTCTTTGTGGTCTGAATGTAGCGAGCACAGCATGACAACACTAAACAGAGAATTGAAAAATTCGCCAAAGCTTTTAGACGAAACAAATGGTTGCTGTGGCAAGTATTTCAGTAATCTGTTGCAATAAATTCTTGACTATCCTCCTGGAACATAAGGAATCACAAAGATTCAGTGAATAAAAGTAGCTGTACAAAGTGCTATGAGTGAATATGGCCCAAAATCAAGTCATGACATCTTCACCCTCTGAATTAATGAAGATGTCAAACAGCAGAGAGACTTATACTGAGTGGGAGGAAACCTTTAGTCTTCAGCACTTCTGAAGAGTTTCAAAACTCGAGTTGGCAAACATTGGAACTCTATATCATGATGGTTATGTAGATGCCTTCCATAAACTGTTGCTGCTAAGGAGTACTGTCTCATGCTTAATCCACTTTAAGCATGAAGAACAAGCCATACAAGCTGTCCTCTATTTGCTACCACAATGTTTTTCCTTCCCCTTGAAGGATTCTAAAAGCCAGAAAACATCCTCGGGCAAGAAGGATCGCAAGCTGACGTAGGATATAACATATACTCCTCTATAGTCAACACAACAACGCCATTTCATTCATGAAACACAGAACCTGACACTATTGAAAACCTGATGTGAAATTCTAATTTACCCCACCCAACAAACCGGGCTCCTCTAGTCCTCATTTGTGGCTTTAAAACGGTTTCAAACCCAGAACATCTGCAGAGTTTGCTGACAGTTCCTCTAGGTTGACCACAAAGTGCTTATGAGAGTTAAATCTGCTAGCAATCAAGATGAGATGACTCTCTTTTCTCGCCCTCCTATTGTTTGAATGATCGGCCTAGCCCTCCTCTACCCCCAAATGTAGGGGCGCTAGGGCCTGCAAATACAAAGACATCAATAGTAATACTCTGTTCATAGGCAATGAATAAAAACATATGTTAATGCTTAATACTTAGGGATAGTGCGTTCATGGTAAATCTTAAAACTGCACTACATTTCACCACACATTTCATCAAGCTTGCCTGTTTTTCCTCTAATAAACATAATCCCTGATGTACCCAACTGTCATTAAAATTGTCTCTTGCCTCAAAACCATCTCAAATTAATTTTCCAAAACACTTTTTTTTCAACAGTTTCGCTCACCAAATCGTACTTTAATTTCAAGTCTTCAGGTCACATAACTCATTTCCTGAATGCTAACTGTGAAAATTCTTCTTGATAGACAATAGCTTTTTTGGCTCAATCTTGTTAATTATTGCACACAACTCAAACATAAAGTCAGACATTTTGCTTGCTATTTATCCACTCCAAGCACAAAACAAAAATAGCGTCAACACAACTAGGGCACATGTTTTAGATAATTGCTACCAACTATTGTACTGGAGGCACAGAGACTCGTGGCAACATTTTCTACAGGGGGCCGAAACTGATCACAATAAGCTTTGGGAGTGCCAACCCATAACAGAAACCATCACTTGCCAATATCAAATCGTCGCTGGCTGGGGAAAACCTCCTTGTATCTCCAAAATGTCAACTTTCCAGGAGCCTTGTTTTCAGCTTGACCACCATGCATTTCTGAATTTATCCAGTGGCTTTTGGCAGAATTCTCGGAACCCATAGAGGAACATGGAACCAAACTGAAGTTGAAACATGAAAATCACCAAGATTGGAGTGACAAGGTTTTTACATGACAACAGCGAAATATAGCTCGTCAGAAAATTATGTAGGGTGTTGCAAAAAGTGGTGCTTTTGTTGGAACATAAGTTCTCACATAATAGAAGTATCAAATGTACCAGCTAATTGTTGTTAAGCCATCAAATGTAACATAAGTGACCCTCTTGTGGTTTCCTTAACAGATTCCCTCCAGCAGTCCCCAAACCTGCATAGGTGTAAAATAAGGAGTTTGGGGAACATAGAGCGTATCTGCACTTTATAAGCCAGAAGTCCATACGTCATGCTGCAATAAAATGTATAAAAAAGTTTAGTCAGTAGCATTACAGGACTAAGGAAGAGCGTGAGGGAAAACTTTTTGTCCCCACCTTAAGAAAGATCGAGTTTACTGCTTTTTTTTTTAATCTCAATGGCCGTTGATATAATTACATGTGCACCCCATCCAACACAACAATGCTTATTAACAGAGCTTCCTTCTAGAGACTTACCATAGACAGATTTATATATGGGACAGTTGACAGTTTTAAGAAGGCGAAAAGAAGGAAGTAAGAAAACTGGGGTTTTCTTGGAGTTCAGTTCCTTCCATGTCATTGTTTTATGTTCCTTCAGAGTGCTCCATAGTAACCTATGCTGGGCCATTACTTTTAAAAAAATATTTATTACATGTATTTGTGTGCTAGGAAGTGTGGTACATTATCATACATCAAGGCAATTCAGTAACACTTCAACTCAAAGAACTGAGGTTTGACCTATTAAAGGGCACCTCTGAAACACAATCCCATATTGATGCATTTACTGGTCAACCTCAGAAACCAACCTAGAGAAGCAACAGATGTTCAGATGAAACAGATCGAACTGATTCCACTATTGCGGCACTTCTCAAAGCCATTTCTCTGAATCACTAGTCTGTCACCTCCTTGTTATTTGTGGGGTGTGTTTAATTGTATAGGACTTTGTTTAGGACAATGGATGAGGCCACACATTTTAAGCAGCAGCTTTTAACAGTTAGGAGATTCAGCACAGATTATGGATCAGAATTTCACGGTGCTTACGAAGGAAATTTGTGAGCCAGGCAAACCACACCAAACTCCTCCCGACCCAGCCCCCCACCCAGAGATTAAATTGTTTTGCTCTTCTGAAACAAAGAGGGAAGATGTTTTCATTGCAATCCCCTGAGGATCCATAATGCATTTTGTGGGGAGACTGTGACGTGATTGGGGTCACAGATGTTTTGGGATACGCGACTGAATGCTGAAAGCCACTTAGGATGCATTCCATTTCAGGGTGCTTCCTCAGTGTGCCTCCTTTTCCTCTTGAGAAGGATCCTGACTGCACCTTTGGTGTCCACTGAATAAATCCATATTCCTCTGGTTCAAAACAAGTTGTCAGTTTAAAACCATATCATTGAAATGCCAGCATCATGCGGGGCCTCATTTGTTAACCTGTCGAAAAGCCTTGATGATGAGTATTCAAGGGAGAGTTCAGAGTTCACAGCAAATACATTTTCCAATCTAGGACTACAACCCTCAAGCTATCAATCTAACAGCTGTTAAGATACCTCACTCAATCACAAACACCCAAGGACATGTCAGCTAGGTACACAGCACTGAGAATACCTTGTTTAAAATAAGACAAAGGTCTCTACCACTGATAACCTAACAAATCTCTGACAGATTATGGTTGCCAGATACATTCGTTAAAACTTGAGGAAGGCCTGACGGTAAATCACCAGATCACGTCCTAATAAAGCTTCATTTTTCCCTCATCGAAAAATGTCTGGCTCACGTCCTCTCTCAGTACCAGTAAAACTCAGTCGTTTCACACGCAGAGGCTTTTCATTGGGATTACCATTGGCCCGACGGAGCTCTTGGCCAGCCCCTGAGCCATGCCCAGGAAAAACACTTGACATGATTGAAAAAGCAGAGACTCACCAGAACATCCCCACAAGTTGGGAGCCACAGGACAGAGACGCATTATCTACTTTACAATAACAAAGTCACCATTGCTAAGAACAAGTAATGAGCATTTTACTACAGGGGTGAGAGGTCAGATAAGATCATCTGGGCTCAGAACAAGGTAGAAATGAACATATTAGGATCCAAATGAAGAAAAACACAACTTTGTCTATGACAAACAGTCTTATTAGACAACATCAAACTGGATCAATTAGTGCCAATCTCAACAACCACTGACCGTAACTCTCCGCTAGATCCCCCAGTGGAGAAACAGGGAGCGCCCGACTCTTGACCCCTGAGAAAGGACGCCACTTGATGAACGACCGGGAAGGTCAAACCTCTGATTGGTATTCAACCTCCTCTATCTGAGAGCGCTGAACCAAAGCGCCAGTGTCTGTCTCCCACCCCTGAGGGTAAATTACCACTGTGACTTTGATAGATACACAGGGTACGTGGACGCTGAACTTTCACTGAGGGGATGCGATGTGAGCGTAGGCTGAACTGAGCAGGGCAGCGCCGCTGGTGATCCGTCACCAGCGGCACTGTGTGACAACTACACTGTACAGACAAGGCTGATAGATGGATAACTGGTCGTACACATTACAGGAGTACTAGGCAAGGTTTGACGCCATTGGAGAGTGGGCCCAGAGCTCACTTCAATCAACTCTGCCGTCAGCGTGTTTCTCTTCTTTCTTTCTGCATTACACCCGCCA
>CABFOQ010022379.1:32391-42458 GCA_900660455.1 Gephyroberyx darwinii
CTCCGGCGGGGTCATACTCTTCAGAGAGCAGGTGATAACAGCAGCCCACGCTGCAGACCGAGGCCAGCTCTCGTTTCGCCACAAACATCCTCAGGGTGCTGGGAGCCAAGTCGCCACACGTGTGCCGACCATGACCGCAGCGGAGTGGGAGAAAGATCGATGGTATAAGTTATTGATGATGACGCGCTTCCAGATTTGGCAACACGACGGCATCCAAGCTCTGGTTCCAATGATGGAAACACCAGCCGCCGCGACGGGCTTGTAATTTCAGGAGCTGGTGGGACTCTCGCTTGGCCTCCGCGCTACAATCAATCTCTTTTCGGGCTGCTTTTTTTTAAATGTTCGACGTGACGGGTTTTGCTCACCTCCAGTTCGTTGATGAGCTCTCGGAGCTCCGTCTCCGCGGTAACGTAAGATGTGAGAGGTGAAAACAGAGCGCCGTCGCTGTTGGGTCTATCCTGAGCCTTCCTCTCCAGGTTCTCCCTCTTCCTCCTCTCGCGCTCCTCGGCACTCAGTTTGCTCGGGGGAACTCTGGGGGAGGCGGTCTCTATCGCGTCCGCTGATAGAGCACTGAGGAAGAGCTCCTCTGTTCCAAGATCTGGGCTGTTTGGGTCTGAAGTTCTATCAGCTATAGGACTGACTTCTGATAAACTGCTTAACACTAGTGATGGCACTTCCTCCTCCTCCTCCTCCTCCACCTTCTGTGATACAACTCCCTCCTCGGCAGCGTACAAAATGTCATCTTCTCCATTCCTTCGCGACTTCATTTCTACTAACTTGTCCTGAGCTGAACTGGTGGCCTGTCTCTGGTTCCTCGCCGCCTTGTTGTGTTTCTGGTACACCCTGGAGAACTTCTTCAGCTTCCTGTTCCTCTCCTGGGCCCCGTGAGTGTTGGTGCTGGAGGAGTCGATGCCGTAGACCTGGAGGCCATACTGCAGAGACAGGAAGGAGCACAGGTAGCCCTTCCCCGAACCCACGTCGATCACCTGGCAGGGAAAGGGAGAGACGGGGGTCAAACTTTCAGTATTTCTTATTAGCAACAATGCCCAGCTGGAGTCGATCGAAGCGGTGGGATGTTCCACTGCAAATTCACATCCAATTGCCTCTCGAGCTGCTAAGAGCCATAGTTATTGTTTTCACAACTATCCCCTAGACAGATAGAGTGGAAAATAAATTTATTTCAACTAGGAGTACACAGGTTTGTCCCACAGCCAAATGCTGCTCTACCTGTTTGACTCTGCAGCGCCGAGCCAGACAGGCCACCACCTCGGACATGGACTGGACCTCATGAGACTTCTTAGAGTTCATAAACTCATCTGGCTCCATAACTGCACCTGGGTCAGATAGAACAAAGGTGTTTTTTGCAAAACAATGACATTTTTAACTGTACCTTTAAGAAGCCCCCCAAAACCGTAAATTAAATGTCTTCCTCTGTTCTGAGTCAGAATTATGGTCACTAGTTGAGCTGGACATGCTGAATCCTTGACTGGTTTCCTATTCTCAGCGTGAAAAATCCTTGTGTCGTCCATTCCTCCCTACCTTCCACCGCAGGCGGTGACACAGGGTCGTTTTCTCTGAGGGACTGCAGTAGCTCATCTCTGCTCATACAGAGTCCAAGGCCAGGCAAAGAACAGGCCTTGGCCGCCTGCAGCAGCTCACGGGTATCGACCAGCCGCTTTGTATCATTGCAAAATCCATACGTGGTGCTGGACTTCTCTGTTAGGGAGAGGAGAAAACCTGCATATTATCAAGTTGCAAAAAACAGGAAAATAGCAACAAAAACAGATTTCTTTTCAAGTAGATGTGTGAATGTAGGAGACGTTTACACAACCTTTCAAAAATTGCCTTTTATGCCTGAAATTAAAACCCCTTAAATCAGAGAGAATTCTGGCAATGTATGGACAATAAAACACCTTTGTATATGTTTGATGTATAATAACAATAATAATAACAAAAAGAAGAATAGGAAAATTATCTTTTGTCTTAACCCGAGTAAGCTACAAAACAGCAGTGTATGTACCACTACTGCACCTTAACTCCAGCACTCTTTCATAGTACCATTATAACAAGTGTGTTGTCTCATTCCCATGTTATGATGCAGTTACCATTCCCGTTGAGTTTTGGCTCCCTCTTGTGGCCGCTATATGAACTGACAGCTGACAGGACCTCGTCTGGTGGCACATCCATGAACTGGTTCCACACGTCGTGAGTGTAAAACTCGACCGTGTGTGCATTGGCGATGCTCAGGCATGCGGAAAGAAACTGAGTGACTTCATCTATTCGTCGCTGAATCTCTGTGAGGTTATCTGAAAACGACGCCATGTTAAAAAGCTCTCCGAATGGGGACATGTGTGAAACATGCAGGAAGTCTTTCGCCGCTGGTGCACGCTCAGGCATTAGCAGATGAAAATGTCCAACTGTCGATACACTGTCACACGTACGGAAGCCATTTTGGGTGTACCAAATGTGTTACGCTGCATTCACTTAATACTCGAATAGTCGCGACTTAAAAGTGTTCACGGCGTTCAAATGTGAAGCCGCCACCCGCGATGGTTTCTGTAGAATTTGCGATACTGATAAGCCTTTTCACATTTAATACACGTCCAAAAGTACACCTGACACGCATCCAAAAATGCCAGGTGTTTCATGTGCACACATTATATATCTTGAAAGGTTTCTATAGCTCTCGTATCCTATCACTTATTCGTATGTATATAGAAATTACCCATTATTATAAGTAAGCATACGCAAATAATTCATATTTTCACATCATTAACAAAATAAATCCTAATATTAAAACCATTTAGTGAAATAATGTATCGCATTTTCAAGTAGGATGTTCGTATCAACCGTTTTTCCGTGTGACTTGAAGGTAGCACTAATCTAATAGAACGGACTCACCAAGGTAAACGGTTTATTTTGGATCGAACACTCTGGAAACGATTCCTCATGTCTGCCTTGAATTGCGTCATCACCACGCGTCAGGAAGAAAACCCATGCAGGCAGAAACGGCATGAGACTTGTAAACATTTCACTTTTCCAGACCAGAATCGAGCTAAATGGCACCGACGGATCATAAAATGAAGAATAAAGGGGAGTCAACGGGGAAAGGTGATAACCGGAAACAATCAAAAAATAGGCCAACGGGTGTCAACAAGAAGAGGAAATGGATCCCTGAGCACAAAGTATTCGATGGCAGTGTTAAGGAAGGTGAGTTTTTGCTAGAAAACAACCAACTGCTCCGTTAAAATAAGAACGTTGGTTAGTGTATTTAGCCCGCTAGACCCAAGCGGACACTGGACAAGGTCGACAGCTAATGACGCGACTGATAGGTACAGTTTTCTCTTCTATAGTGAACGACTGCAGTAAAATTGTTTTAAGGTTGGATATTCCACATATGTTCGGGTCCTCCAAAGTCAGCAGCTGCTAACACACTTTCGGCCCCGAAATGAGCTCGCGGCCTGACTGGAAGCCCACGGCATGTCGCCGCTGATCAGTTTATATAGCGTTTGGTTAGGGATCGTCAATAAAGTAGAGATGCAAAGATGTACATCGTTATAATTCAATAGCTTCTCAACCATCTGAAAAACAAACAAATCACCTAATGTTTGTCTCAATAACTGCTTATTTTATTTATTGAACATCGGGTGAAGGAAAGTGCGCACTTGATATCACGATTACATGCCAAGTGCCAAAACAATAGATAATAGATCTGATACTAGATTTTCATTCAATAGCTTCCAAGTCACATGACCCAAAGACACCAAACTACCGTCTTTATGTTTATTAGCATTGACCACATCATGCACACCCTTTGATTTTCTCAAAGCAGGTCACATGACCAATCAATGTTTTGATATCTTTTATGAAACATTGTGGTCGTTACACGTGCATACTAGTGATCCACCAAGTAGCACTTTATTTCCCGTAAAATCTCAATTTTTAGAATTGGTTCACACTGCTCGCTACCGCCCTCCACAGTATATTTGGTGGAGGGCGGGGGGGACCAATCCTAAAAGCTGAAAATGTACTTAAAGAAATGCTGGGCTCGTGTATTAGATGAATGCTGAAGAGTGGCTTGTAAATCCTGGTGTGTACGTTGCCATAAGCAAGGCCTCATTAAATTGCCAGATTTCTGAATGGAGTTTAGCGTATAATTTTCTTCAGCTAAGAGAGAATAATATGTATCAGGGGGGTAGATGGCACCTAGACCTCTGTGATATTTGATTGCGTGCTTTTTCCTCCATCTCCCAGGTCAGGGGTTTGCTTTCAAGAGGAAACAGAAAGTCCAATATGAGTACAACAAGCTGCTGCGGAGGGAGAAGGGGAGGAAGAACCCCGAATCCAAAACACTGTACAAGGAGGAGTATCCAGAACACCTCAGACATCTTTACTTGGCCGAGGCTGAGAAACTGAAAAATGAGGCTTGGACGAACAGAGTGAAAAGGAGCAAGCAGAGAATGAGAGGACGCGAAGAGGACGAGGCAGAAGATGGAGCTGTAAATGATGCTGCCGTAGACCGGGCTGAGGTTTCAGATCCAGCGGCGGTTACTGATGTCACAGACCAGGAAGATTCTGCCTCAGTGAAGCCTGAACCAACAGAGGCCAAGGAGGCAGAAAGGTGAGAATACCTCTGGGCATACACATACATATGCAGCAAATGGCAGATTCATCACTGTTACCAAATTATTGCCATGCATAGGCTATGTTGATGTGTAAGGCGGTTGGGTTAAGGTTTGCAGCGTTGCAGTATTTGTGTTGTCATGCGATCCGTGTTCAGGCAGCTTGGGAAACACAGATTTAATTCTGCCTTAATATCGTCCCTCCCAGCCTCCCCATGAGCAACCGCATGAGGAAAAAACTGCTGAAGAAGACATCCTACCAGAAGACAAAAGAGGAATTTGAGAGCATCAAAGAAAAACGGAGAAAGAAGAAAGAGGTGAAGTACCCCCCTCCCCCTCATCAGATATTATCCACCAGTGGAAAAATAAGGCTTCTTCATTCCTCTATCCTCATCACAAATTCTCCAGACCACATTACACAGTCTGACCTGGATTTGACATGTGGTCGTTATGTTTTTTGTTTTGTTTTTTATCCCAGGATTACCAGAAGAACAAGCAGCAAAGAGAGGAGGCCCTCCAGAAGTACAAGCAGAAAAAGATGGAGACGTTTCAGATGCTGAGCAAAAAGACCAAGAAGGGACAGCCCAACCTGAACCTCCAAATGGAGTACCTGCTTCAGAAGATCCAAGCAACTGGGAAGTGACCCCAGGCCAGAGTTGATATTGGAGAATGAATGGAGTGGAGCTTGCCTTTATTTAGCTATTTAAACAGACTGTTTCTTAAATTGTGCAGATTGACCGTGCTGAATTGCAGCAGGACTATAACGGGACTATAAATGAAGCATTTTAGAATTGGAGTGCTGATCTAAGAGCAGCTTGCCCCTTGGCTCGAAGTGAAATGTCTGTGGTCATCTGACCCACCGGTGAGCCTTGATCAATGCTCCTAGATTGTTACTCTACAGTACTTTGAGAATTGTGGCACATTTTATTCTCAGACCACAAGATGGCATTGTAAGAGCTCAAGTGACGTCATGCTCTTCTAAGACATTAGTCATTTTCTACAGCAAGTCCATTTTCTATCCAGAAATGTATGATAATAAGTTGTAATAAAATGCAGTTATTTTCAAATGGGAATCAAATAGCGTTGCTTGTACCAATAATGAAACTCTTTAAAATGTGTTATTCCCTCAAATAATAAATAATTTTGATAATCCCTGGATGTGGAGCAGCCACTTGTTAAGGATATGAAGGTGGTAATAGAAGTGTTACCACTATTCTTCAAGATACAGGTGTCCTTGGGTCCGTTGTTGTCATAGTTACGGCCTATGCAAATGTGTTGCATACATGCAGCTTACCATTCACAAGTCACTCTGCAGCCTTCGTTACTGGTTTGCGCGAGCGAGAGTCGCAAACTGCTTGAAAAGCCCCAGGCCGCTGCCTCATGACATCACATGGTTGCAGAATGACTTCCCCAACGTTCATCTGTGAGACAACACTTCGTATATAGAAAGCGTGATCAGCGTTCTGTTGATAGTGCGAGAGGAAAAAGGGTTCAGTGTCTTGTGGGTATCCGTTTTAACAGGTAAGAACATCTTTCTGATTGTTGTTATTTTACTTGCTACTAATGTCTATGGCAAAGCTGTGCATTTGATGATAACTATTGGCAACAGCAGCAGAAAGCTTGCATAAGCTTTTGTTGCAAATTGTTGTACAATTTGTCAGTGAATGCCAGAAAGCTTTTTTTTTTTTTTTTTATCAAGCACCTTCATTGGAAGAGTAAAGTTGCTTGCTTTTTGACTGTAAGGTTATATGTGGAGGGTTGGATGTGGTAGGTCTGTTGATAAGGGCAGTTTTTTGTGTTAAGATACATATATACATTTCATGTTGTTTTCATCTCACTGCAGATCTTAAGCCCAGTCTCTCCCACCCCCTCCCTCTAGAGCAACATTTTACCCAAAGTGGTTACCACAGCCGAACACAAAACCACTTATCTGCAACTCATCTCGTACTGGCTGCTCGATGCACAATGAGCACATCTTGGACTAGACAAAGTGAAGCGTAGTCCAACTCCCAGGCGTGACGAAAACAAGAAACCGCTGAGAAAGAGCGGAAAAGAAAGACTACAACATTGAATCCATCTGTTAACGGTGCCTTTTGAAGTGACCCTTGCAGTCTTGCAGGCATTAGGCTGTCATGTGTTTTGTATGGCGGGGTATTAAGATAATCCTTCCCACTGTGTTTACATACCATTGTGAGTTGCTTGTGCTTAGGCATATTGAGAAAAGGGAAGTACTGTATAGCTGCAACAAGCACAGGACTGTTGCAGTCATTTTCTGAGAACTTGTGTAAGCGTACATGTTCCTATTAGTTGTCTCAAAAACATTCCACCACTGTGTTGTCAGTGGAAGGTATAAAGCTTTATTTCTAGAGCCAACTACATATATTTACACCCTTTCTCTCCATCTGATAGGAGCCGGCGACACTAAATCAATCTTGGGTCATTTGATAAGCCACCGGCACCAACTCATCTCTGGTCCCATCGTCTGATGCTACTTCCTGTCTCTGCTGTCATGGTGGCCATAAGGGCCGCAGCACAGGTTGGGCTAGTGAATGGGGTGGGGGGCCATGTCCATGATTCCCCTCTGTACTGCCACTGAGTTATATGCTACTCGTGCACCACGCCTCTTGAGTGTCCTTAAAGTCGCGTCCCAGAGATGGAGGAGGAGAGCAGGGTGAATGGCTGTGGAGTGAACCCTGGGAGACGGGGCTCAGACTGGGGTCGCATCGCCTTGCTGGACAAGACCAAGGAGTTCTTCCAGACCTGCGATGTGGAGGGCAAAGGCTTCATCACCCGCACCGATATGAGGGTTAGAAAAGGAGTGTGTGTGTGTGTGTGTGTGTGTGTGTGTGTGTGTGTTTTGAAGGAGAGGGCCTGAATGCTAAACGCACTACAAAGTCCCAAAGCCTGACTATCTCCTACCTATGCACTCTTGGAGATCCTAGCAGTAAAGCAACAACTGTCGAAGTGATTTGAAATGAAAACTACGCAAACTTTAGACAGGATTTGGAGTAGTAGTTGTTTTTCTTTTTTTCTTTTTCAGTTTTTGATCATTTCAGGTCTGTCTCCTTTTTCTCAACATGCATGGATACATGATACAAACCCCCCACTAGCAATGGGGGGGGTTACCTGTGGCATAATTGAGCATCCTTTGGTGCTATAATGACAGGCAGGAAACACTTAGTGTCGTAATTCTCTTTTACTCTCCTATCTGGGGGGCGTATTCATGGCAAATCACCTTTTGTTAGAGACGCCCTCAACCCACTCCACACACTGGAGTGGTGGTGGAGTGGTGGAGTAGCACCATTGATGGCAATGTTTATGAATATAGGCTCTGCAGTGAGGGTTAGTCTCTCTCTCACACACACACACACACACACACTCAGCCATTTAAACAGCTAAGAACACACGCATGAATAATGCACACACACACACACACATAGACCACCTCTTCAAAGCGCTAACAATGTCCAAGCTGTGTTTTCTATTAATTAAAAGCAGAGTCTTTGTGTTCGCTGGTGTTTGTGTGGAGGCTTACTAGAAAACGTCTATACCGCTGCACACAGAACAGCCACTTGGAAAAAGAATACATCTGTGCCTGTTTATTCTATGCAAAGTGTGCTTGAATTAACAAAATAATATTGAATCGTGAATGCTTTCTGTACGAAATGTATTCAGTTAGATATTAATGATAATCCAATGAAAGGAACTAAGAAAATGTATTTTGTATACTTTTGGAATGAAGTGAGTCGAAATCCACCATGAGATGGTTTCATCCCTTCTGTTCTAATCCACATTTATATCCCACATGCTTTTTATGGCTGTTATTTGCTATGCAGACAAAGTCACAGCGCTTCCAGCTGAGTAGGGCGATATTGAAATGTCCTGTGTGTGTGTGTGTTCCTAACAGTTTCTGTGTTCCTAACAGAGGCTCCACAGAGAGATTCCTCTGTCTGCAGAAGAGCTCGAGGATGTTTTTGACTCCCTGGATTCAGACCGTAATGGTTACCTCACACTGGAGGCATTCTCCTCTGGATTCAGTAGGTTGCCTGCCCTTCGGCGCCTTTAGCCTGCATCGCACAACCTGATTTGATTTGAAGTTGTTAAGAGAAACACTATCAGTCAGACATGGGTCAAATGGCTTTTAAATAAATACCTACCGTTCATATTAACCTACTTGGAGCACCAGGATGGGTGGAATACACTGCATAAGGACAATTCAGAAAGTGTTTGGTGAATTGTCGATCACAGAAAAGTTGCTATCAAATAATCTAAATGTCCTTGCTGGTACTCCAAAGAGGTTGAAACACAATACGTTAAGAGTTCTTTCCAAATACTGCTTGGTCTAGGTCGGTGTCCATAGTGTACATTTTCACTCTCCTGCAATATTTTAGCAGCTTTTCAATATCTACACAAGTTCAGCAACAAGCGATGAACAGGAAAGAAAAGGGGGTGTAACAGTATGCCATATAATAATAATTAATAAAATATTTCCATATGCTACTCCAAAAAATGACCCTGTCATTCCCTCTTGTGGGTGTGTCCTCAGGCCAGTTCCTGCACGGTCGGAGGATCTCCGTGGCTGATGACCAAAGCCCTGCCCCTGGCCCCGGCCTCAGGGCCAAGGAAGCCCTGTACCAGAGCCAATGGGACGCCAAGCTGGCAGGAGGAGAGGACGAGGAGGAGAAGCACTTCTGCATGCTGCTGGAAAGTCTTGGGGCCAGCAATGTGTTTGAGGAGTGAGTCTTAACCACTGCAAACCTTTTGAATGCCTTTACACCTGACAGTGACCGGAGACTACAATATCAAAACTCACTGCAAGACCGGAGAATGAAAGCATTGTAGATGGGTTGAATCTGAGGCAAAACATGACAGTGTTAACATGTACTTGATTGGTTGGTATGGTTTTTTCCTGTGATTTGCGTATGGAAACTTTCCTCTTTCTCCTCCATCCATGCCCTATTTCCAGTTCCAGCGAGGTACGCAGCTTGTGGGCCCAGCTGAGGAGGGACGAGCCTCACCTCCTGTCTAACTTTGAGGAGTTCCTGGCCAGGGTCACTTGCCAAATCAAAGAGGCCCACCAGGAGAAGAAGGAGATGGAGAGCGCCCTCCAGAGGTGGGAAGACACACTGTTTTAGCACCTACTGTAGAGTTGCAGTCCTACGACCCTTCCCTTGAAGTGTTCACATCAGTCCCGTTTGAAATTAAAAGTGAAGGAAGGGTTGAGGGAAGAAGGAATGAAGGAAAGGAGAGAGGGAATAAAAATGAAAGTGAAGGAATGAATGAATGAAGAGTAATAAACAAGCATGGATTTAGACTGTACATTTAGGGAGGGAATAAACAGATACAGTCTCAGAAGTAAGTCCCTACTATAACAACTATGGGCCAATTACGATATTTACAATGAGCATGGATGCTGGGGGGAGAGGTTAAATTTCTCAATTGGGT
>CABFOQ010022380.1:6237-16266 GCA_900660455.1 Gephyroberyx darwinii
CCCTCCCCCCAACCCCCTCACACACACACACACACACACACAGAAAGTTAATCCAAGGTGAGTGCAGGGAGTGGAATCAAATGTTGTTGATTTGATCGACTTCAGCAGATATGTAATTTCATCTATGCGTTGATAGTGTCCTGAGCTGAACAGAGTCACCAGTCAGTGGAGGTTAAACTGTCAACTTCATCAAGGACAGACATCAAGTGCTCAGGGTCAGTTTACACATAACACTGGATCAATTCTGAACTACAGTTAGGAGAACGGCACTAGCACATCTGCTCATGTGTCAGATACGCAGCAGAGGAAACACAAATGGCACATGTTGCATCTGAACAATACAACTGGTCGAGATTATCATGACCAAATTACAGAAGGTGGAGGAGAGGGCTACACCATTCCCAAGCCAGGAACTTCAAGTCAAATTCCTCTGAGAATGAAAAGGTCAGACTTTGTAGTCCACTGAAAAGACCCTTTATGTCCTCCATGCTACACAAGCACTTCCGTGTACTCTTTTGTCCCCAGCTAGCGCCCTGCACCTCTTTAAAGGGAGCAGGAAGTGACCTTAGTGACCCCTGACTCCCACACCATGTGACCTGTAGCTGTGCCCCCCCCATACTGCCATGGCCGAAACATCCCACCACAACCCAGTAGCCGTTCTGTCGAGAGCATCTAAGACTACTGAACACAAACAAATGACCTGCTTTAGTTTCAATTTTTAGCTCATCCGTGTTCAAGAGCTAGTTTAGCCGGGAGTTTCATAGGTAAAAGATTGTCAAATACTACGTCATCTTTCCAAGTTTTAAACACAAGGGGACAGTTGCTGTATGTTGCTATTCTTTCTGAGAGCTTCAACACGAGCGTCGATGTTTCAACTTCGGTGCTTTGCATGTTGGTCAACAGCCGGGCAAACAGTTGGAAATAGTGAAGTAGCTACCAGGAAATAGCTTCTACCTATAACCAGTGGAGACGGTTAACGAGAGCTTCCTTCTTTCTCTGCCTGAGGCAAGTGGTATTAGTGTGACAGTTGGTTGGAAACTGTACTGCAACAGCTTGCTATGGACCAAGGTCAGCATCAACCAAACGAAGAGAACATCTGATCGAAGCTGAACTCAAAAACAAGGCAACTGTCGACAGATCAAAATCTTAGCGGGTGTGCAAGAGAAGTGGATAGTTGAATTATCGTAATGCACCCATAACTAGTATGCCAAGTTCTAGTTCCTCTAAAGGACTTCGTGATCGTGAACAGAGACAACATATATTGGATTAATATATAGTGCTGCTTGTATTTGTTTTTATGACATGATTCACTTGATGACTGGCTGAGTAATGTCTAAATGGAAATCACACAAGTAGCAGCACTGGCCAAGTTTTACCAATTAAATGGCAGAAAACATTACCTGACTCTGACCTGATGATCAAGTCTGGCCAGTCCACCTTTTAAACAATTAACAGATCACCTAAACCCTCCCAAAACTGAAGCAAACTCCTAAACAGAAGGCTACACATAGCCTCATGGTTTCATTGCATTTTCATTACTAGATTTGGTATGGAGGGATGGTAACCAGGCCAGTTGATAGAGGGTGTAGCTATGTTGCATTCCTGTAGTGATGACATCTCAAGCACCCTGATTCAATTTGGGGCCATTTTGACAGGAGATCTGAGGCTATGTGGCTGACTGTGTCTGTGCATGGTGCTAATCTCTGGATAATGTTGCAACGCTGTTTTCTCCAGTCAGTCATGCAGACCCCGATGGGTGTTTATAGGCTTATGAGGATACACATCAACTGAAGACAGCATTTATAAGCAGTTAAGGAGAGTGGGGGAGGCTATCTCTGTAGCTCCAAACATCCCCCCTTCTTCATACAGGGAGTTTTTTATTTTTTTATTTCAGTTGTCTAGCTGGCAACTTGTAAATGTGTATGCAATATGTACAAGGATGATACAACACAATCAACATCGTGTGTGAATCATCTCACTGATGATTACAGCAGTAATAAGCAGTGATGTCAACCCGTGGGTATAATTTATGAGCTGTAACACTGGATTATAACACAAAACCAAATGACCACGAGACACTCAGCCTCTTAATCAGGTTAGCGCCAGGTACAAAACACTGATGTGTTTTTCAGCGCAGCAGTTCTATGGAGGGTAGTTTGCATGTTGCTGATAAACACAGCGAAGCTTGGCTAGTATACAATATTCTGACTGGAGTAATCCAAAATAATTTCCATGGTTCATAAATGATCCTTTCATAGATATATTGTATACAGGAGGTTTAGGGTATATGCATTGCCTGTGCGTGTGCACTCACTGTATGTGTAAACATGTGGATGTGCGTGTATGCATGTGCACATAAGCTCGTTCGTGTATAATAAAAGGGGGTATAAATATGAACAGTGCAAGTGGCTTTTCATTCTTGTTTTAATTATCCCTAAATAAAAACAATCCACAGGAGAGTTATCTTAGTGCTGTGAGGCAAAGTCCCCGCAGCCAGACAAGCCCTCATAGTCTCGCTATTGTGGAGAGGCCTCTCATTTCCCGTAAAGTCACGGGGTGGGCTCTCTGTTCTCTCGCCCCCCAGCCCTGTCCTGAATGTCTACATGTCCCGCACCATCTAATTCACAGGCAAATTAAGAAGATGATTTATGAGAATCAGGGATCAAAAAAGCAGACAATGTGGAGGACTGAGCACACCACAAGTTTTATCCAGAACATATGCAGAGAAGATGAGAAGGAAGTGAGAGAGAGAGAGAGAGAGAGACAGAGAGAGAGAGAGAGAAAGAGAGAGAGAGGGGGGTAGATCAGAAAGTGGGAAAAAAAGACACACCCCTGTCTGAATCTGGGACAAGATACAGGATGGGAGGTGTAGTCTCTGCTGTGCATCTGAGCACTTATCCTGTCAGAAGATAAACCAGAACAGGCATTTCATATGGAGTCGTAAACACCACTGCTTTGCTCTGGCCCTAAATACTCACCCTTATGCTTCACCTTTACGTAATGCTCAAACTGTTGGCTGTTGTGTCAACAGCTACAACCATTACGCGCTTCACACACACAGGGTGTACTTCCATGTGTATTTGTGGGTGTTTCTGCACAATATAATCTACCTTCTGACTGTTTTCAGATCAAAGATTTACAGAAGAGCCTGTGGGAAACAAGGGAATGGAACAATCAGAAGAAGTGACTTAACATAATCCTTCCAGACCTGCCACTGCTTTCAGCCTACCACCACGGCTTTCAAATCCTCTTTGTCCATATCTCTAATGCAGATGAACATATATAACTACCACAAGCAAAAACCGCTGCCTTGCAAGACAGTTACGTGTCAGGGAGAAAACACAGCAAATAATCTGGAAGCACTTGAGGGCTTTTTATACTCCTGACATTAAAAACGAGCGTGGCCGAAGGCCAAACACACCCTGAGACGTTTTGGACTAATTGTTTCCTTCAGTCTCGAACACTCCCCCTTCAATCCATCCAAAACTCCCTTCCTTCCCTTCTCACAGTGCACCCCCTCCCCTCCATCTCTCTGCGTCTACTAATAGGTTTAAATAAAACCTGCAATTGGCCCTGTAAACCCCTCATTACGGTGTTTTAATAGAATGAATTTAGGGGAGTGCGGGGTCAAGGGTCAATGGGAGGTCCTAACACACAGCAGCTGTCATGGGGGTTGGACTGTGATTAGAACCAGTAGAGTCAAACATCCCCGGGTCTTCGACCTCACTAAGTAGACAACCTGGAAAATACATTTGGCCACTGCCCAAAATGGAAAACATCCACCATCCAAGTTCCAGTGGGGGTGGGATGAGTAGAGGGAAAAAAGAGAGGAGATGGAACAGAAAGGAGGAGTAGGGGTGTCCATCATGGAGGGTTTGCCTTAATATGTGTGAGAACCTGGCTGGAGGATCTCTGAGTCTTTTAATCTAAAGATATAACAGCCTCACATACATTGTCTAGGGCTGTATGATTCATATCTGAGTAGGATCTCTCTGGAGAGACCTGTACCCGCAACTTCCACATATTTTGGCTGCAACTGTAAATTTTGCACTAATTACCTCCTTTCTGAGTGTGTGAAACCAAAGATAGAAGTGGTCTGGTAGATGTGGTGCTGGAGTGAAGTACAGCATGTTAGCAGCTCAGGAGCTTGGTACACATGCGGCTAAGCAGCAGTTGGGATAGTCTGAGAGAGACAGAGGACATGCTGAGGGGCAGTCCTGCATGAGTTCACCAAGTGAACTCTAACTCAGTGTACAATCAGTGAGATTTGTGAACAGAATGAAGGCCCCGCTGTGGTGACTGCAGAGATACACGCTTTTTAGAGGAGTCTTATGATTTACAATTTCTACATCATGCAATAAGCTGATTTAAATGGTGAGTATGTGGTTGGCATGCCATATAATGTTGAGAGCACGCTGAAATGGATAGCGTAAAGCATAGAAAACATAGAGGGAAAATATTAAATGTCATACAGCATCAACGTGACATGAAAGTTGACACATTCATATACTACCTTTTCTATTATTCTCTTTAACTTGGTGATGAGTGTAAATAGGTCCTGCTACTACAATATAAGTAACAGTTCAACAAGTTCTCATCACAGCTATTCCTTTGAAACTCTTTTTTCTTATGCTGTGCGGTGCGCATGCGAATTTAACCGCTGAATGCACTTCTTCTTCAAATAAATTGGTTAGAGCAATGAGATGTGCCTAAGTGTATTAAAACACAGAGGCAGTGACCAAAGGATGCAAGCTTCCCGTGGGTGACTGTGTAATTTAATTTTGTATGGGCATTACTTAAGTCGGCGAGTATAATTTACGCGTGGGGTAAAAGTGACGAGGGCCCAGGAGAGCTGGTGTAAGAGGCTGAGGCCCAGAAAAATCTGAAAACCTTTAGCCTGCTCTTTCCTTTCAGATATATCTCACAGAAAGAGGAAAATTAAAACCTTCCTTCGCTCTCTGGGACACTTAAGGTTCATGCGCGGTTACCTCTCCTCTGTTGCTCCTTCCTTTTCTAATCAAGAGCCTGGAGCCCACAAACTCTGGCCAGAGTCCTCCCCACAATACAGGGAGCCATGAGGGGGAAAGGCTGGAGTCTGTTTAGGTCTGTCTCTTTCCTTCCCTCTGTCTGTCTGTCTCTCCCTCTCTCCCTACCCAGAGAAACTGCGGTCAGTCCTACCACTTAGCAAGGCTTGAAAGCAGCTGTCAGTCATGTTATGCTCATTCTGATTTGTCTTGAGTGGCCGTAGTTCCTTGAGAAGATCGGTGAGGTGTAATTGGATGGTACAGTGTGTTTGTCGTTAGGTGTCAAGAGCTTTTCTCAACAGTATCCGAGCAGAAGTGTTAATCTAGTCGACCTACACTTCCATTCACACATTGTTCAGATATAATTTGTTCTTCTGCTTGTTACTCGTGTCAGTAAACACAACCCACCTGAAACGTTTCAGTCATTTATTATTGAGGGTGACTGATCCCTCTTGTCCTGCCTCCGGCTTGACTCAAGTGGCTACTATACACGGTAATTAATACTGTGATGAACAAGCACAGAGCCGTGCAATTTGATGTCTAATATCCAATTTGGTGTCAGGTTTTTAGAGATGATTTTTTTTCAATTTTTCAATGTCTGTGTACAGTTTAAAATACTCCTATGTTGACTGTAATTAAAAGGAATCCGATATTTTGTCACTACAGAGTCACAGGAGGAAGCAGTGAGGAAAATGTTCCTTATTCAGTCATTGTCAGAGTCTTGGATGAGCAGCGAGCCCGTGCAGCAGAGGGTACGATGGTGAGTGCATGCACACTTCTACACATTTGACTCTTACACACTAATTAATTTATACCGACCAGCACACACAAACACACACACACACACACGCACGTGCACTCACACACACATCCTGATACATTGCCATGTGCAGAGCTGGACTAGAATGAAGCCAGAGTCATTCAGGCATGTTTGACAACCAGCCGCCATCCTGTCTGATCTCACACACACATGCACTGTACTTGACTTTTGTCATACTTCATGAACAGAGCACTTTGACAGCAGCGGCTAAAAAAGAACATGGCTGAGGGCTGATGAACAAATGGAGAATTTTGTTACATCATTTGTGGTAGAAGAAGAAGAATATTTTAGAAGAATATTTAAAGAACAGCCACCATAAGTCACCCATGAGGCAATGAGCAAAGTCCACATTCTCAAAGACACGCATGTATGAAGCATTAACACAGACAGACACATAATCTTTTCACAGACATCATGCATCATGTTTTCATTCAGTCACAGGTCTAGCCCTTGTCTTTGGCTCCACCAGCCCCTTGTTTACATCCCGATGAAAGACAAAGAAGAGCCAATACAAGCTTCTTACCTCACTGAGCAAGGCATTACCTTTCTTGCAGAACATTCTGTATTTAAAAGCCCAACTTATATTATTTCCATATAGTACAGCATTGTATTCCCTCAGCCACCTGCAGTGAGTCTTGACCAAACTAAACTGCCGTCCAACTGAAACATAGCTTGTCTTTTCATGGGAAGGCCAGTGATAAAAATCATTCCGCAATACATGGACACAAAGACACCTTTAACAAAGGCAGTGATTCAATCTGTCCTCTTATCTCCTCTGTTCTTTCTATCTAGTATTCAATATAATAAATGGCCTGCTTCATTGGAAGTGAGCTGTGTTTCCCCCCCCCTCATGGATTACAAACAGACTGTTGTGAGAGATGAAATTCCTCCTCTAAATTAGGAACATGTAACAGTGATGTTAATAAAATACACTGGACCTGTGAGGTTAGAGGCCATTGTTATCAAAGCGAACACGTATCTTTTGTCAGAAGCATTCACGGGCTGAGACTGGCTGGGTCCGGAGTCAGGCTCATTTGTTTAGATTCAAATACTGTACTGGAATTCACACAGGACACGGACAGAAGGAATGAAACATCAACAGACACACCGAGAGAGGGACTGACAAACACAAAGAGAGGTGAAGCATCTCGCTTTTTATTAATCATTGAGTTCTCAAGCTTTTGTTTCTTTACAAACATAGTAATGCCCCACATTGAAAAACTTCATCATATAATTATCAATTATTGTGTTATTGATGTTAACCTATCTTGTTTAGGCTACACAAAGAAAGAAACAAAGAAACAAAGAAAGTGGCCATCCATGTACCCATCTCCACCGTTCATCACTAATTGGTTGACAGGCATGAAGGGGAGGGTCATCCGGTGTGTATGGCAGTGAACTGACATGAAATACACTGCAGTGTATGTGCTGCTAGAAAATGGGATTTTATATTTTGGCCGTCAATCTGGCGAGACTTGCAAATTCGTTCACCACAAGCTTTGACAAATTTGTCATGTAACGCTGGAGAATAAACGAATAAATTGCCTAATTAAACGAAAATAACGAAACTGTGAATAATACATAACGGAGAGTCACCCTGTAGCCTGCCACTGTTGCCTAGTAAATGTTAATGTTGTTTTTTTTTAGATAAATTCCTAATTTATCAGGCTATAATTTCCAGTTTCACTGTGTCTTGACGTCTGAGACACTATCAGCCTCAACAGCAATCTTGATTTTCTTTCGTTGTATGCCACAACTTGTGCTAATAGTCGATTCTTGTTTGGATCAAATTTATTTGGATTGCCATTTTATCAGATGTTCAGCTGCCAGTAGGAAACAGATAAACATTTTAATATAATGTCTGTTATTTTAAATGAAATCAACAGGTAGATTAGTATATTTGTTTGTCAGACAAATGTCCTTCATTTATAACTGCCTGATTTCCTGCCTTTTTTTAGTTTTTATAACATCAAAATGGATATATTTTTTAGAAATAATAGGCGGACATATCGATAGGCAAGTTTAACGTATATATATATATACCGACTAATGAAAGGGATATAGACAGCCAGCCACAGCCTATATTTCAATAATCATTTCACCGAATGTCACCGAATTTATGTGTGATTTGTTGATATATTTTAGTTATAGAAATGAAGTTTACTGTTCAGTTGATGCATAAACATTTTTAAAACTGTTTATTCATTCAGATATTAAAAAGCGTATTTTTTAAAACATCTGGGCTAATCTGTATATTTCAACTCACATTTTTAACAGCATTTAAAGTTGTGGCACAATATTACTATATACAGTTTTCGACGCAACAAACTGTGATAAAAACAGAACTGTGTGACCGCTGAAACAAAAAAAAAATATTAATAATATTGAAGCCCATAAAAACCTCAACCAATGGGAAGCAGGTGGTGATTTGTTCCAGCCAATCCCAGGCGGAAGGTGGAGTGAGGATTTTAAAACTCCAACTCAAGTTGCTCTATCGTCCAGGTCCTCCGCTCACATTGAGGACTTCTACTTCCACGACTGAACCTCCTATGACAGCCTAGGAAAACACGAAGAA
The DNA here is from genome assembly GCA_900660455.1 of Gephyroberyx darwinii. NCBI lineage: Eukaryota > Metazoa > Chordata > Actinopteri > Trachichthyiformes > Trachichthyidae > Gephyroberyx > Gephyroberyx darwinii. The sequence continues at coordinate 14,657 of CABFOQ010022380.1, forward strand.
AAACAAATAGGCATAAGGAACGCATAAGGAAAATAACGTACGCGTATTTACTGAAATTGTTAAAGGAATTTACCATGGCGCGCCGTGCGTAAAAGCCGCACTGTCCATTTTGCTTCACTCTTGAATTTAGCGGAAATTTTTAATTCTAATTGAAGATTACACAATATTTTTTTTCGGATTTTCATCCACAAGAGTCTGAGCAAATAATGTTAAAAATGACGGAGGAGCATGACAAGTGTGTCAGCGACCCACCGTGCAGTCCCTCGGGCACCAACAGCTCTATGTCCCAGGACGAGTCCGACTCGGATGCTCCGTCCTCACCGACGGGTTCCGACGGCCAAGGATCGCTGCTCAGTGGTTTGGGGAAGAAACTGGACCCTGAGGAAGACGACCGGTTCCCAGCTTGCATACGTGACGCCGTCTCGCAGGTCCTTAAGGGATACGACTGGTCCTTGGTGCCCATGCCCGTGAGAGGGAACGGATCGCTGAAGAATAAACCTCACGTCAAGAGACCCATGAATGCGTTCATGGTCTGGGCGCAGGCGGCCCGTAGAAAGCTGGCGGATCAATATCCCCACCTGCACAACGCCGAGCTGAGCAAGACCCTGGGCAAACTATGGCGGTAAGTAAAACATTATCTGGCTATGGATAAAGGATAAATAGGGTGCGAAGAAATCAATATTAAAAGAGGACATTACCTTTTCATTGGTCACTGCTTCTAATTCTAAGTTACCTATTATAACTTATCAATAAAATAATAATCATGTAATGTGTATAAATCACAGTTTAAATCAATTATAACACTTTTGTATAAAAATGTAGTGTATGTATTAACAATTTAGAGTAAAAAATAAATAAATAAAAATGACTGACAATACTGACAACTATAAAGTAATCTGGGCTAAGCATTTTTGTGGGCATGCATGTATGCATGTTGGTATGTATTTACATGTTTCCTTTTTTCCTTATTTCCCTTTTTTTTTTTTTTTACTGTAGCTTGCTCTCAGAGAATGAAAAGAGGCCGTTTGTAGAAGAAGCAGAGAGGCTTCGGGTTCAGCATAAGAAAGACCATCCAGACTACAAGTACCAGCCAAGGCGAAGGAAGAATGTGAAACCAGGCCAGAGCGACTCAGACTCAGGAGCAGAACTGGCACATCATATGTATAAAGCTGAACCAGGGATGGGAGGACTTGCAGGGATGGCTGATGGACACCACCATCCTGAACATCCAGGTGTGCTGTTGAATACATAGTCCAAGAAATAACGTATGAAAAACATCTCTGTGGGAGCATGGGCTCTATATTGGATTTTGTACATTTTATAGGCTGTTGATTGCAATTCATTTTTATGTATGTTTTGTATTTGGAGTGATAAGCCTTCAAGCTCTGTGCCTGACGTTATCCTCTTTACAGGCCAACCCCATGGTCCCCCTACACCACCCACCACTCCCAAAACAGACCTGCACCACGGGGTAAAGCAGGACCTGAAACACGAGGGCCGTCGTCTCCTAGACAGCAGCAGGCAGAACATAGACTTTAGCAACGTAGACATCTCTGAGCTCAGCACTGATGTCATCAGCAACATGGAGACCTTTGACGTGCACGAGTTTG
>CABFOQ010022381.1:0-10390 GCA_900660455.1 Gephyroberyx darwinii
GGAGACAGGCTTTGATGGAGAGGGACCCCCCACCCCTCTGGGCAGATACCCCTCTGGGCAGATGTAACATCACAGCTGGAGGTAGGGATCCTTCTGAAATTCTAATCTCCCTCTGAGCGGTGGGGCCAGTCGATGGTATTGATCCAGCATGCCCATCAGCAGCGAGGAGAAGGTCCCGCGGTCATATGGATAAGTACTTTGCCATCCATTTTTTTTAACCCTCACGGACCTCAATATTTGGCACGCGCACCGAATTGGTTCAGAGTGAGTGCAAAAATGCTCAATGACAGTTTGTTGGCCAAGGCCGTACAGATGTTGAGGCCTAATCGAGATAAACGAGGGCTATTCAAAAAAATCCAATATGGTGGCCGCGCTTGCCCTCCCCGCGGAGCAATGTGGCCCTCCAGACTTTAGATTGCTTAGAGGAAACTGTTTGGGACTCTCAGAGCAAATTGCAATTAACAAGTTAGCTTTCTACTGTACATTCGATTCTGCAATTTCTGCTTAAGTGCCACATCCCACAAGAAGATTTGCTTCTACTATTACGCTGGATTAAAAGCAGAAAAGGAACTTGCTCAGATTTACGCATTTATTGAACATCATACACTAATGTTTTTGTCACTTGTCAGGCCGTCATTGGACATGAGAATATGTTCTAAGGTTGTGTTGAGTCGATGTCAGGCTTTTGTCAGACAGCTTTTTCTGAGGTCAGACAGCTCTTGTCTGTCTAGCAGGTGATGTCTGTCTGTCTGTCTCACACAAGTTTACAAGCTACAGCTGAGTGAGATCAGTCTCAGTCGTTAGAGATCAATTTCGATCTATTTGACCAGCTTTTTATTTTGTGGCGGCTGTGCTGATATTGTGGCGGTGTGCCACAGATGAGCCTGTGTATGGGAAACACTGATGAGTCCAGGATGTCTTGAATTGTGATACATTGCGACACTCTTTATTATACTGTAGGTCCTACTGTAGGCATTAAAGCAATAATCTGCAACATGTTATATAACTAAATGTCGATTTAGTCATTAATTGTCATTAAAATGTTGTGTATTTTTCACCAAGATTGCTTATGGTTGTGATTTAGGAGAAGACACTCATTGCAAACAAACATTGTAGTGGACCAGCGGCCGTTCCACAAAAGAGTCTAAGAAAAGCAGGGCTTAATATGAAAAGCCTGACTTGATTTAGCCTAACAAATCGATCACGGAGTAAATGGCTCAAGACAAAATTGAAGTTAAGCCTGAAAATGATCCTGACCAGGGCCAGGCTAGTCTGAGAGGATAAGTTTCCATGGTAACCTTGCTTAAGCTCAATTAAACCTGCCTTTTGGAACCAAATTCCCTGAATGTAGGTGTGGCTTACTGAAATAAACCTGGTTTATCCTGTAATATGGCTTTGTGGGACAGCCCTGCAGTTTATCAACCATCTAAGAAAGCATATAACGTGTTGGAATATGCCTTTACTTTGTCCAATATTACGTCTCCATTGTACTTCAGCTTTCTTCTATTTATCATGACTTGTTACCTGCAACATGTGCCTTAAAGATATCAGTAACTTTGATGATAGATTGTTTCCAACTTTTAAAGGGTCAAGGCTCATAAATTACTTTAGAAGCATTTACTATGAGACACAACTTCAGCTTGAAGAAGAAATCTCTTAAGTATTCATGATGGTCAGCCATGGTTGGCTTGTATGCAGAGGATCAATATCATGTTAGTATCCAGTTCATGTGATTTCATGTTACAGGGTGATGAGAAGGAGAGAATGACATACATGTAAGCTATGCTATCTGCTACACTCTGTAAGTTAATGTTGCTGTCCAACTTTTACTTTGAAAGGCTGCAATTTGCTGTCTTACCTTTATTTTGCTAGTGTATAGTACAACATCAGTACAGCTAATGGAACACAATATATCAATCAGTTTTCCAGGTGAACGATTATATGTTGTTTATCCTAAGGCCCGAGGCAAAGGTTCATCTGGTGTGTTAGGAAGTGCATTATCCTCCATCTGAGGTAAAATCGTCGTTTGTTGCGATGAGCACAGGGAGCAGCTCTCACAAGCAATCTAGATGATGGGCTGTTCTGGACACACTCTCTCCGCCTGCTGCCGTTATGAAGTGGTACCATTAATATTTCCCACACCACCAAGACGGCGCGGTGTTAGACGAAGTTAAGCCAGCTATCAATCACAGTCAGTGTCAGAGATTGTGAAAGGTATTGCTTTTAGGCAGTTTCTCTCAATTCCTTGTTGTTTTTGTATTGCCTGTTTATTTGCTGTGGTGCAGCTTTCACTGGGAGCAATGTTGTCCGGGAGCCTTGTGCTGCTGGTAGGGACACCCAAGGCAAACTGGTCTCAGCTGAGATGCCAGACAAATAGTGGTTCCACAAGACCTCTATGATTGGTTCAGGCAGATCAAAGAGAACCTCACCAGAATAGGAACACGTATAAGCCGGAGTAAGCAGTGTGGGGATGCTACCTTGTGGGCTCACCACCCGCTAGGCGAAGGGTAGGGGTCGGGTGCATTGCCTGTCAGGCAAAGGATGGAGGCGGTGCAGGCCTTCTTGGACATGGTGGGTGGAGTGCTGGAGAAAGGTCCACCTACTGACTCCGTAGGCCTACTGGGAGACTTTAATGCTCGCTTTGGCTTAATTATTTCTAAAAACCATGTGAAAATTAACACGTAGTTTGGTAATAGTCACACAACCATCAGCAAAGTTGGGAGCGTCTTGAAACTTCACTAGGTGGGGAGCACGTTTGGAAGTTTGGCTAGAAAGTAGGTTTTGAAAGCCAGAAATCTCAGCACCTGGAGTCATTGGTATTGATCAACCACCCTGTGAAGCCCCAGATGTATTATGGTCATTTTGTGCTATGGGGCTGTAAAGATATAAAAAAAAGTACCTATTGCCCCTTTAAGTTAATTTAAGATCATTTGACTATGAATTATTAACAATGTTGCAATTGCCTCTTCAAACATTTACGGACGATGGTCGAATGGCAATTACCATAGAATGAAACCACGCATTCATTCTTAAGCACGATCTAAAGACCAAGAACAACTAAAAAGAGAAACTTTAATACGGTTACATTACTGTCAAGCTGTTTTATTACCACTGTGGCTATTGTGTCCATGAGCTGCTCCATCAGACGTTTAGCTAATATCATTTATTGATAAAATCCAACTTTGATCATCACTTCATCCGTGTTGCTGGAGGTTTAAAGGCTGAACACAGGCCTGAGCCCTGATCCCATTAAGCACTGTTCAGAACAACCAAAGGAACTCTTACTTACTTGAATTATGTTCGATAGAATTGATTTTCTTTCTTCATTTTCATCTTTCTTTCGAGACAACAATTGATTTTTTTCCTCGCCTCATTACAAAGAGAGGAACAGCAATTTAATTACGACGGCCACTGAGTGTCTAAAGGTTCAAAACAAAATATTCTATCTCGGGAAAAAAAAAGGGCCATGGGTCTTGATATCTTTATCGTGTAAACAATCCAAGGCTGCATAATGTCTGATAACATTCGTGCACTTCCATTTTGCACATGAGGGACTTTAGTTTACGCTTGTGTTGTACGACTGGCTCGAACATTGTCAGTATCAACACTTTCTCGGGAAGCTTTAATTTTCTTACACTCATAGTTCATTATAAACTGGTGTTTGTTGAGAGACTAACATGTTGAATTATTTATGAGTGTGCTCTTTCTCTCCCGCATCTGTTTGGGCTTGCTACAAACTGTCTTGCTGCATTTCAATTACTGTACAACCTGTCAAAACATTTTTTTTGTCCTTTTTTTCTTTAACAAAACACTTGTTGTGGTTCCAAGGAAACTGAAAGGCCAGCATACAGTATATTTGCTGTCTTTTATCTGGCTAATTAAGAGTTTGCGCACAGATCTACTGAGACACAAATTTAGGAATTTCTTGATGTTGTTCTTGGGGTTCTGGTACAGTCGAATCAATGTTTGTAACCGTCAACAACTTTCTCCCCAAAGCGTGAAACCAAGATGATGTCATCAGGTATGAAGCCTGGAGCTGCCCCATAAAGGGTGAATCAGATCAGGGAAGAGAGTAAAGTTGAGTGGGAGCTTATTTGAGTTAAATAAAAATGACGAAGAAGAATTGTGGGTTCACAAAGTCGGCCCTCCATTCATTTTCCATGGAGCAGCTCCATTTTTCCTGGCTTTTCTGGGAGAGAGTTCATGTCCAAAACTATTGCTTGGGTTGTATTCTTAAATTCAGTTAATATATATGGTCAAAAAAACAAACCTCTACCCCTGACCTGGATTTCATCTTCATCCTACTCCTCATCCTCCTCATCCCTCTGCTCTCTTTAGCCAAATGCATTGTGCAGTACAACATAATGTCGTGCACACAGCAGTAGTTTGTTTGGACATATTTTTCCTAGACTTTAGATGGCATGTGCAGCCCTGGGTGAAATGCACACTCCGATTTGGCAAATCAGAAGGAGGAAGCCAAGTTAAGTAGGTTAGGAAGCACAAAAACATTAATTTCTTCTAGCTCTTACACATGCAAATATAATTGCGTTCCTTGGTAGTAATTCGGAATCTTCCTTGTTTTTTTTCATGCACAACTGTGTTAGTGCCATTGCAACTGTTTACCAGGTCAGGGTGTTTCTCTACACCATCAATTCAAATTCCTGCGAGGTGTTCTCCACTTCCTCCCCTACCACCTCATGCGTGAAAGCAAATTGCGTGCGCCACAGATTGAACGACTTACACAAGGTGCTTCTTTTTACAGATGGCATTTAGGCTTTTGTCGAAATAATCTGCGCTTTGTGGGTTTCACTCCGGCAGAAAATCAAGGTCACGGAGCGTCTTGAAGATCTAGGACGGCGCGCCTCAAGAGACATGCTGTTCATCTACCTCCTATTACGAGGGTGGCACAGCGACCTGCTCTGCGCTCCTCAAGTAGAGATGTCGCCGCTCAGATGGGGAGATTTACTGTACACTTCAAATGCCAGCAATGCAGCATTTGGAAAAAAGCCATGCGGTAAAAACAAATATTTGTACGTAATGTTTATAATATACAAACATGCGTATGACCATATGTGTCCGTGTTAACCAGATCCGGCCTGCTCAGTGAAGGTCTCACGCCCTCCGCTGCAGCGCTGTTGATTAATGGATTGGTGATGTGAACTCTTGAACTGCCAATCTGCTGGAGGCCGCTCAGAATTGTTTACTTCAGAGAAATTTACGGAGCACAGATATTTTGTGTTCTTACTTTGTGCCCCTGCAGTGAATTCCTCCGAGAGCCTTCAGCCTAGTTGCCCAGATTAAATATCTCCGCCATAGAATGGTGATGGTGAGCAGGTGTGCAGAAGAAAAGTGAATTTCCCTCTCTGTGCTTTATCTAAAAATGTGAAAATGTGAAACTCTCAGGCACTACAGGGTGGTTTTAAACCACTCATAAATACATATAGAAGTTGAACAATAGGAAACCGTATTATGTAAGCTAAAACAACTACATCCCAGGCACACGCGGGAATACGCTCAAGTGCACAAGTGAGCACACACGCAAACGTCTTTGCAAGCAAACGCAGGTCTCTGTTGGTGGCTGCTTTTGGCAGATAGGTCTCAGCACGATGCAGTCAGATTGGCAGCGTCTTGTTGACAGAGAGAGAGGCGCTGTGAACATCCTAGTTTCATCATGTTCAAACAGCGGGAAGCCTCACACCTCACCTCAGTCCTCTCCTCCGGCAGAGTAAACAGGAGGTCCCACATCACATTTTCCCCCCGTGTTGCCACCCGAAACCAGGGCAGAGGTTGGAACACCAATACGGAGCCGACATTGGCTTTGTGTTAAAAATCAGACATTGGGCAGTCATGGTCGTCCACCTTCGATGTAACGGATATGATGCAGTTTGATTGAGCACTTTTTGTTGTATAATTGATCAATATTTCACTGGTTGTCTATGGGTCGCCCTTTACCTGAATTGATTCGAATTGAATCCGATTCCAGTATGAATGAATATGTTGGGTTTAAATCGAGAATTTTAGTGTCCTATGGTCTAAATGTTGTTTCAGAGGAATTTCCACCCTGACAAGAATAAAATATATTGAATATTGACACAAGGTATCAGCTTAATTAAAGACCCAAAAAGCCATGCTTAGATTGAAAGTGCACAACTCTCAAATCTCATGCTGACTTCTCAGAATACACCGTCCTCGATCGATCTATCTATCTATCTATCTATCTATCTATCTATCTATCTATCTATCTATCTATCTATCTATCTATCTATCTATCAAACTGGAAATGTGAGAGACCCATGAAATAAAATTGGGGCTGAATCCAAACTTTTCACGGGGGCAAGAACAGATCCTGACTCTGTCAATATCCTTCTCAGCGTCCACGCATAGCAACTCAAGGGAATTTAAGATAGGCAAGTAAATAATGTTGAATAATCTGTGGTGAAAAATAAGTGTCCACATCAAGAAGACTGAGAAGCCTATAAGTGCAAGTGGATCTGCTTTTTTTATGGAGATGCATGGCTCATACAATGTTGATGGGAAACAGCCATTACTGAGCGATTCACTCAATTCAGCAGGTAACAAAGGAAAATGAGTTTTATAAAGGTTTTCAAAAATTCCAAAAAGTAGCCGTCTGGCTCCAAGCTATAAGCCCACCAGATATTCAAGGAATGCCTTGTCCTCCAAACTAATGGAAGGAATATTGACATGGTCCAAGGTAACATGCCCAGAACATGTGCGAATCTGAATGCAGCAGATTCCCTGATTTGTTGTGCAATAATTCTGCCTGAGGCCATTTTGATTTCTATGTGGTGCGCATTGGCGTTTGTGTCTCTTTACTTTTGGTAGGCAGATAAGACGCTGCTGTGTTGACAGAACTATGTATTCAATATCAATGTAGTTTGGCCAATAAATTGACTGACTGCTTTCATATTTTAGTCCACTAGTTGCACTAGCCTATGTGACTCATTTCCATCCATGTGTTAAAAGATGTGGACCCCAAAACATGCTTGCCTCACAAATAGATTATTTATATGTGATTTAAAAGAATCTAGCATAACACAACCTGTCAATAAGGGTCTACTACAACAAATACTTTTCGGTCGATATCCTAATGCCATTAAATTCCTCAGGTGCAGAACTGTAGCATTGGAGGGTGGAACAAACCACAATCAACATGTTGACCAGTGTTTTCCAATCACTTTAATTGTGAAGTGTACATATTTATTAGATTTACCTTGGGAAATGTGCACGTGTACCAACTCTGTGGTAAATGTGCAACATTTACGAAGCATAAATCTGTTATCAGTTATCATAAATGTATTTAGAAATTTGTGGATTACTGATTTCTTTTGCTTATTTAGTAAGGGCTTGTGGTCTATTTGATGAAGACATGATTAAAGTCCCCTCCTAGAATCAGCTGATGAGTGTCAAGTTTGGGTAGAGTGATTAGAAATGAAATATAATGTTTACCAGTTACTATCTAACTAAGATCGGGGTAATGGCAGATGGCAAAAGGGGCATTTTGTTGACAAGTATGACTGTACCTTTAGATTGGAAATCAAAGTTGGAATGAAATACCTGTCCAACCCAGTTTTTGTGTAGGTGAGTGTGATCCTGACTCATACACATTTCCTGCAGAAAGGCAATATATTGCTACAGAGCACCATTCAAGCAGTTCCATGTGATATACTGCACTAAGCTTTCCCCTTTTGTTTGAGATAACTTAGAAAAGGTTCTGTACATGGATACTCACATCCACATATATTTAAGAAAAACAAATGTTGCAAGAAAGTAAACATCCGTGTCTGAGAGAACATTGGGAAAACTGCAAGGAACTTCACTCTGAGCCCCTTTATGAAGAATAAAACATCTAGACCAACTACACACGGTTGCATGAATCAGTTAATGAATCTGCTAATTCCTGTTCGGGGTCGTGAGGGGCAGGAGCCTATCCCAGCGTACTTGGGCTTTGGCGCTAGCGATCAGTGTGCATGATCTGTAGCCACTGGGGAACCCAAGTTGTCGGAGCCCATTACCTCCGGGAAGAGCGCTGCGGCAAACTGTGTCAGGTAGCTCCCTCCTCAATACCAATTAGCCTCAGATTTTGTCTCTGGCTGCAGTTTTCGAGGCCCGTGCGTTTGTTCTGCAACTGTATGCATTCTCTTCTCATCAAGTCTTGCTCCAATGTTGCAACCCAGTCCATAGGTGTTTGAAAGGAGAGACTGTGTTGTTGTTGTGTTTTTTACAGCAAACAAACCACGAATGGTTTGATAAACCCCTGGTGCTTTTATTTTGTCACAAGGTGAGTAGGGCGTTCTCTCAGTTTAGTATATGGATGTATTGGATGTATTTATATATAATATAATATATATATATTTATATCCTGCTGCCATTTGATCAAATGGACATATCTGCCAACCACAGACCTCGGGGAGGGCCTGATCTCCACTGTGCTGTGCATTGATCTGCTCCGTGGCTTGACCCTTCTGAAGTCTGGAATTGTGCTCAGCTTCAAGACTTGAAGCGCCGGCAAGTAAATTCAAAGTGCCTTTGACCAGAAGATAAAAAAAGAAAACCTCAAGGTGAAAAGAGGAAGGGAGGAGGTGCAGAATGAGAGAGGCTGAGAAAACGATAGTGTGTGTGTGTGTGTGTGTGTGTGTGTGTGATAGAGATTGAGAACTTAGCAAACCATTGCCATTGTTATCTTGGTAGCAGATGGAGAGGGAATTGTATTTATGTTTGGTGATTAATGAAGTTGCTTGTCAATAAGAAAATGCAGGATATTAATTCATCAGTCTGGCGGGAAGCACTGACTATACTATGACTAATGTTCTGTCAGATGGTGGAGAAGTGGATGGAGATGGGAGGTTTTTACTGCGGCAGGGATGAGTTCAGTTCAATGTCACAGTATAAAATGGTGCAAGCAAACTCCATTCATCAGACTTGTTTAACTTGCTTAACATGCATAAACAGTTGTCAGGAATGTGCATCAAATTACCTGCATAGTCTCAAAATCGGATAAAAGAGAAAATTTCACTGGTTACCAATGCAAACAAATATGATACTACATTGGAAACAAGTGGAATTATCTCATCCCATCGGCAGAATCTGTCACTTTATTTACAAAAAAGAAACATTTCTCGCAGTGTATCTGATGCACGATGTTCCCATCTAGCCTCTAATATCCATTGTTATCTCTATAGCAGGTGCTTCCTCTGAACACAGTGTGTCACTACCCAGATATTCCTATGGTATTCGAAGATGGATTTCATATCGCTCCCATATTTGTTGCAATTACAGTTATGATGATAATTATCATCACCATTTCCTGGGCAGAGTCCCTATCCCTGGTACTTTGCGTGGCACAGTGGGCCTGTAACCTCACTCTGTGGGTAAAACTGACGAGGCCTGATGGGTGATGAGGCCTGAGAACGCCGAGATGATCATTTGTAGTCCAGCAGTGCATCGCCGAGCCCCGTTTTATTCTAATAGTATCCACATTATAGATCGTTACCAACAGGTAGGCGCTTTACCTCATAATCATTCACCTCCTAATACGTAAAGGCATTGGCCTGTAGAAATGGGGGAGAGCTGGGAACGACTTCCTGTTCCCGTCGATAAACTGCCGTGACAACAAGTTGCCTTAAAGTAGTAATCTGGGACATTTTCATGGAAATAAATGCTTCGCTGCTGTCTATCGCTGATTGATATAACATAACAGTGATTTGACTTATAGCCAGTTCATGAACAGCTGTCTTTGGCACAGGAAGTGATGCGTTCTACTTTTCATGCAGAAGCAACAGCAGTTTGTCTGGAATGCACCAAAGATGCAGCATTTTTTTTGTGGTTGCTTTGAGTTATGTGTTCTCAATATCAAATGCATTGTCAGAGATATTCAGAAGAAACTTTTACGGATAATCATTGTCCTTTATTCTATGTTAGAGGGGCTTTAAGTAATCTGCGACCTCTATTGACCTCTGTCGGTGACATTGATAGAACTTGTCTCCTCCCGCACATGTCTCTGGCACTTATTCACACAACCAATAAAGTCAAATTGTCACATTGAAGAGGTAATGTTTCACCATGTAAAATGCTGTAATAACAATACTGCTTTCTAGCCAACTTTCTAGCCTCTGTAGCTGAAACGTCTTGTGACACTGGTTGCTCGCTTGTAGCACCGTCTGGTAAGTAGGTGTGTGGGGTGTAAGGGTGTAAGGGTTAGAATTTGAAATTCCAATGGGTGCTGAGTTTTCATTCTAAAACAGAGTACGGACCAGAAGGTTTTAAGAGTCAAAAAATCGTTGAGTCATTGGTAAATTTAGTAACTTGAGGTTTTCTAGTCATTGATCAACAACACTATCAACCCCCCCTGCAGATATGTTATATCATTATA
>CABFOQ010022383.1:2500-36223 GCA_900660455.1 Gephyroberyx darwinii
CAAAGATACACACCCATTATAATAGCACAGATTAAACAATACACATTGAACACATCTAAGATCCAATATTTCTGTGAGAAAACAAGATGTGGTAAACTATAGTATTCTGGCTGCTTCCCATAACAATTCAGCAGTAGAGCGGCGCCTCGGGCAGATCTGGACCAACTTACTTTTTGAAATAGATTGATTGCATTTGTCTACACAGATCAATTCATCCCTTTATTATGGTGCAAGCAGACTCATTTTTCAACACTACTGCATTCTACTCTCAACTCAACTAAACTTAACTTTACTCCACTTCTCTAACATGACCATGATGAAGACGCAGTAGCATTTAAATGTCTGTTTGCACTCTACAACAATCTATCTATTTATCTATTTATTTATTTATCTATCTATCTATCTATCTATCTATCTATCTATCTATCTATCTATCTATCTATCTATCTATCTATCTATCTATCTATCCAGCTATCCATCCATCCATCTATCCATCCATACCATGTTGGTGAATGTCCCTTTCCTGAGATGCACCAGACCATGTCTACAGTAGAATAAATTGAAGAATGCTCAAAGACGTTAGGTGATTAAAGATGTCTGCCACAGTCAGTTCCGCAGTGAGACACTTATCACCATGTTATCAGTGGGCAAGGAAGTCATCCAACAAACTAATTGGCTCATTTAAAGCGCTGATTAAACTTAATCTTAATCTTAATAATCTTGAAGCAATTTTATATTTGGTATACAGTTTGTGAAGCTATCTACCTAACAGGCTGGCTGACGTGGATAATATATACCATTTGGTGGATGCTTTTATTCAAAGCATCTTACAGTATAGGTAGTCTAACCCTGGCATTGCACTCTATTGGCTCTACTCACTTGATGATATACATTGTTTTTTAAAAAATGTCAAAGGGACATATGTAATCAAAGACTGTTAACAATGTCTGTCAGTGACCAAGGAATTGAAACAATATCAACAGGTCTCCGGCTCAGCTTACAGGCCTGTAATTGACATAAATAACAACATTTAATCATAACATTTTCACAACAGAGATGAGTAAGCTAGCTTATTAGAGCAGAGATCCAGCAGAAGCAGTCTAGTGATACAAAATACCATAATAATTATACTGCTTTGATATTTGCTTTTTGGGCTCGATAATGAAACGTGTTGCAGTGCCATTTACTCCTTCGTATCACCGTGCTCCATCGTTGAGCAGTGGGGACCTTTTGTTCCAAACAGATTACAGGCTGGGACGTGAGTTTTGAAGGCCAGAAATCTCAGCACCCAGCCAAGTAATCACTGAATCATTGGTATTGATCAATAACCCCTATAACACCACCCGCTATATAATGTGGTTATTTTGTGCTGTGGGACAGTGAAAATCTTCCTTATTACACCTTTAACTAGCAACCGAGGACTTTTCCCCTTATGTTTTGCATTTAATTGGACAGGGCAAATGAGAGACTATCAGATCTGTCTGAGACTATAATTAATTCAATTTCTTCCAATTTGTTTGCATTCACTTCAGCCCGCTGTGAGGGGGAGCTGGGTTGAGTTTGCACTTAATCAGTCATAGAAGAGAAATGGACCTGATTTCAAACTGTGATTTGCCCCGGGTTGGAGAGGGAATGCTAAAACATGAAATGGTATCTGGAGGAGTCCTCCCTGGTGGAATTAGAGCTTCTACTAATATGTGTGGTTGGAATACGGGCAGATGCACCTCTGTGTTCTTTAACAACCCCATATGATATCCTACATGGTACCTGTTGGTGGTTTTGATGACAGTGTGTGTGTGCATACATGTGTGTGTTGGAGGGAGTGTATGTGGTACAGTTTGTATAGAAAAAGTCTGTCATATCAGTATTTTGTTATGTCTCATATTTCCTAATATGCTTGGTAAGTGTAGAGCTGAAAAAGGAGTAAAGCAATACATCTACTATTGTTGTGACCATGTCAAATGCAGATATAAGGCATCGATCCATGTCTGGCAGAGGCATTCAAGATATGGGAGACTAGCAGGGAATTAATGCGTTTGCCTCCTTTTCTGTGGCCGGTTGGACAAAAGCTCCAGTGTGTGGATTTCCAGCTCCATAAAGTTGATCCAATAACCACTGAAAACATTGTTCTCTCATAAGCCTCGCTAAGTTTGATAAACCTCTGCGTTCACAGGTGGCATTTCACTTCTAAGTACTCCAAAGACCGATGCAATTGCGGTCTTACCCCGTGCGCGTTTAACAACCGACAGCTCGACATGGGGAGACGTGTTGACTCTCATTTTATTGACCACTTAAGCTTCTCGCTCAAGGCCAAGTCAAAGCTCCCGGATTACAAAACAACAAGATTGTCAACTGAAAGGCAACCGTCCGACTGAGCCAATGGCCATTCTTTATAGGATAATAAAACCGAGAGATGGAGTGGTGTTTGGCCGTGACAGCGCCTACGCATAATGAAGATGAATGCGCAGCGCCCACTCCGGGGCTTCAGCACCACGGACAGCTCGGTGCCGAACCTGACGCACAGCTTATTACCGGCTGAGAGTAGGAGAACACTCTGACCGTAACATGCTGCAAATGAATCTACGGACGAAACAGTTCAGAACTACAGACTCGACTATTTACCAGGTCCAGCAAACGCAACACCCACCCTACTCCTTCCCCGTTTGCCTCGGGAATGCAACACAAGACCACTTGAGCACCCCCCTCCTCCTCCTCCCGCCTCTCTATGTTACACCTCATCCTACAAATACCGGGATCACTGAGAGTAGACAGGGAGAGAGTAATCAAGCTCCCTCCTCCTCCTCCTCCTTCTCCTCCTCCTCCTCTTCATCCACCACCACCTCCTCCTCCCCCCCAAGCTCTTGTCGTTTGAGACAGACAGAGAGCAGAGAGGTGGCGGGGTGGTAAAAATATGACACCACTTTAGCTTTCTTAGTTTTATAACGAGTGTAAAAAAAAATAAGAAAAAAAAATCTCTCCTCCCTTTCCTGGGGTGATGTGAACGCACGGGCTGCGTTGGCTTCTCGTCAGACGCTCCAAGACCTCGCAGAATCCAATCGTGACGGATCCTTCCCTGCGCTCCCGCTCTGTTTAAGATTCCGCTGTTGACAAGACCCATATCCTCCCCGCTTCTGACTTATTTCACACGGGAAGCAGGGATCTGACCATACAGCGGTTTTTTTTAAGGATTCAACCCGAGAGACAAGTTTCTATCTAACACAAGGAGTTTACAATGACAGCTACCAAGGAGCAGCCGAATCAGAGACCGAACCAACCGCAACCAGATGAGGTGGGCAATTGGTTTTTTCTTTGATTTATTAATCTGCTTTTTTTTTGCCAGATCTTTCCCACTTTGTCCATGTGTGTTATGTTAAACTCCCTAGGGGTGCCTGTTCTGCAAGGTCAGTTCCGATTTTCAAGATCAGCATCACATCATCTTAATTAATTTGCCTGACGAAAAAAGGCCGCTGACAGTCAATTCTCGTGAAATGTATTAAGTTAAATGTTTGAAAACAAAATGTCATCAAGGGAAAGGGATGTTGCGTTGGCTGTAGTTTGATAGCCGGTGGTTTGCCTTGCCTTCATCAGCATCAGTTTTCCGGGCAGATAGTGGAGAGATATGGAAGACGTGATTCAACTTGAGCTTGATATGCCAGTACTGTTGCAATCAGAGCTCATTGTCAGCTGTCAGGCTGGGTCACAGTAATCTTCAGTATCGTAAACGCATGCAGAGAGAGAGCGAGAGAGAGAGAAAGAGAGAGAGAGAGAGATTGAGGCTGCTGGGTGCATTGTAATTCAGCCGTTGCCTCCTGTCAGCTGCCCCCGACACCTTGAAAGAGAACAGTCGTGGAAAATCACTTTGAAAAAAGACACTACCCGCATTTTACTCTCAAATACAACTGACTGACAGCGACCACCGCGCGCCGGCTCTGTAATCCGGGCACGTCAGACGTTCCTCTTAGACAGCAGGGGTTAAATGTTCATCGTTACACAGGTGGCGTGCCACACTGCAATGTTGCTGTTAAAGAATTTAGAGGAGTGAGATCAGGCTATTTGCTGGGATTGTTGGACTGCAACTTGACAACCACACTGTTGTGTTTGCGCCAAACTGCTGAGCCCCCTTTCACGTCAATTATTGATTTCCCTTCTCTAAATGTTTCACTGTTACCCCAGGCACGTGTACTGTCCCCTCAGTCAATGTGCTTTTCCATTAGACCAATAGTTTGACTCTAACTGACTTAAATGAATGATATGCATTTAACCTATTTCACTATGGGCCCTCCTCTGAGAGATGTGGCTCCAGAACGGATTGCCAAATATATTCTCAGTGCTCTCAATTGAATGAGCTATGTAGCCCTATTATTCTAAGAAATCAAAACCTCAACTCATAATTGAATTTCTGTGCCTGAAATATTAGAGGGCCACATGAGATGTGCTTGAAATATGGTACTCCACAGTGTTTAATACTTTCTCCTCCATTGTACATGTTAAATGGACACTAGTGGTTATCACGAAGCGGGCCCCTAAGTCGATGTTGCTTTTGCAACTGTGCACTGATTTAATCAATATTAATACTGTATGTTCACAGTGTGCAAGTCTCAGGAATTTCTAATGAAACCTGAGGCTGCTCCCGTGGCTAACATAGTGAGTCTTGTAAGGCATTAAGTTTGAAACTGGAGCATTTTCTAACATGCAAAATGCATTTCATAACGACTATGAGGCTTCTTATAAACTTCAGCAAAACATAACTAAAACCAAAACCATGCACTTTGGCTGTTTTCATTTTCAGGAATGAATTATAAAAATAAAGAGATTTAATCCATAGAGTGAGACGGTTTAAATATTTGCTGTTGACCTCTGACAGTCACTCTTCTGACATGATCACCAATGCTGCACAGTCTAAAGCCCTCGGTGCATTTTTTGATCTTTGTATGTTGGGCAGTCAGTGTAAGTTATTGCGTAAGACTGGTGCAGCAGGCTGGCGTCACGTTTGCGAGCGCTGGGGTGAGAAATGTGCCACAGCAGAGCAAAGGCTGTTAATGTCCTGGGCTTTGTCAAGGTGCAGACTGTATACATAGTTCCCTGGCAAGCTCTTAACAGGGTTACTCTTCATCAAAGTTGCATGACAACACTGAGGGAATTACAAATGGGGAAACACTGAGGAGATCTCTAAATAATAGGTGATGGAGAGAACTGAGCCTCAGGCTGCTGTAATATCTGGTTGGTGGAGGACTTTTACTTTTACTTTACTTTTTGCTGTTGCTTCACTAAAGTCCAGAATTGTGGCATTGGAGGCTTTGTAGTTTGTGTGTTTATATTGCAAGAAAGTGTGAATATCTTGCCAAATGGATTGAAAACTAAATTATTCAATGTGTAATTTAAGCAAATCCATAACTTTCTAGCTCTGAGCGTTTTTGTCAAGTTATTGGACAACAGTAGCCCACCTTATTGTTGTTTTGGTTATGCAATATCCCTGTTCACAGTGCTTGCAGCAGCCTGGATACAGCTACAGAAGTAAACTTTAAATAGAATTACTATAAAATCAGTATTTTATGGCATATGACATTCTGGTATTTGTGACCATGAGTTTCTATTAAAGTAGGAAACCAGAACAAAAAACAATTTTGAAATACTTCACTGACTGTTTTTCTGCAACTGAATTTAACTCAACCTGTCCAGTTTCTTAGACTGACTGAAATGATTTCAAAGGTGATGCATGGGACACATTTAACACCCCATTTCATAAAGCATCACAGTGATGAAACCCTGTCCGTAATGTGCCCTGAATGACGGGTTGTTTCAATATTTCTGCCGCGCCACCCAAAGCCCAGACATAACTACCGCAGCCTAGATCTGAACTCGCAGAACTTTCCCTGCAAATCTCTTGTCTCGCTTGAGGAGAGTACGTAACTTCAGTCGGCCAACTCTGAACGGGAGCACTGGAGAGCTCTTGGCAGTGAAACTATACAGCGTGGCCAACCCCTCTTTAGTTTCACTGAAAGAATATCTGAGAACAAACTCACTCATTTGACATTGGCTGGTCTCAAGCTGTGTCATTGCACTCAGTAACCACAGACATAATACAAGCTGACTGTGAGGTTGATCTCTTTGTGTGACCTCTCGGCTGACCCAGCCTATTTGCAGTCAGCGGAGTGTATAGACTTACCACCTGGCCTGACAGTCTCCTCCTTCACTTTGTTAATGGAGCTGCTGGCTGAGCATGGGACAAAGGTGCGTGTTTGGAGAAATGGATGCCTCCCTCATTGTAAATAAGAGGAGCACTTTCACACACGGCGATCCTCTTGCCCAGGAAACTGTAACTCACGCTAAGGGAGAACGAGTCTAGGGGACTGTTGTTGCTTCACATCGGCCTCGCAGAAGGAGAAATGGGAGGAGAAATGGAAAGGAGAAGTGGGGAGAGGGAAAAAAAGGGCAGAGAGGAGAAAAGAGGTGAAAGGAGAGGAAAGGTCAGAAAGCAAGAGGTGGGAGAGGAGCAGGTCAGGTGGGAAGACAGGAGAATTGGCAGATGCCTTTATAGAGGAGCAGGAAATAGGTGAGGGGAAGTACAAAATAAAAAGAGAAGAAGAGATGTAGGGCGAGGAAGGGAGATTTGAGCAAGAAATGGAAATGAGAGGGGGAAGTATGGGCAAACTTTAGATACACACAGATCATCCAGTTGCAGTTAGCTCTGTTCTGACTCTATTGTTGTGTCTATTAGCATTACAAAGCTATTTGGTTCTGCCATTTGATATAGATGGCCAAATGTAAAAGCCTGACAGGACAAACTTCATGACCGACTACCATCAATGCAAAAAATAATTTGCCAACAATCTATAAATACATGGTAGGGTGAGAATCTGTGAGTGAGGGTCAAGTGAGTATCCTGGTTTTGTTTTTTTCTTTTTGGGGTACCTATAGGTGTCGGGAAATCCAAAGAGATATAGGGCCCTAATTACGTGCCAGTACAAATCAAGTGCAGTGACCCGGGGAAGTGACCCGGGGAAGTGACCCGGGGAAGTGACCTGGGGAAGTGGTTGGGCGCAAGCGGCTATTTTTTCTGCGCCTGTTCTATAATTTTGTGGTTGCCATGACATCGCTGACATCATGACATCATGACATCAGAGTGTCAATACAAATGACACATGCAATTGTGTTATCAGAAATGATCCTTGTGCCTCCAGCTGCTCAGACGACATCTTGGTGGCTTTAGTCAAGATGGTCCTTATTCACAAAACATGCCTCAAAGGACTTTACAGCTTATAAACCTACCTAGATCTAGCCAGTCAATGATAAAAGATACACAAATTTAGACAAGGAAACAAAGGCGGAACACAAAATAACATGTTGAAGACAGAAACATCCCTACTAACCAATCTAACCTAACCCAACCTATCCTAACCGACACCAGCCTTAGACCCTCAAACTCCCAAGAAGACCTTATTAGGAAAGAAATGGCAAATTGAAATTGCACATACACCTCTCCAAAATCATGTAAACCCCTTTTATATAAGTTGTTTGCCCATTTCACTTGGATATAAATTCATCAAAGCATGACTAACTGAATGGAACCATTTTTAATCGCTTGAAACAAACCTCAGGCAACTGAGGAAATAATGGAAACGTATTTTATTGTGCTACAAAGTTAGTTGTATCTGCAGATGTGGGTACTGTGTGAATCACTATCTTCCAATATGAAACTATCGATGCACATCATTACACACCAAAATGATGGTGACATGGATTTCAATATCTCCACAAATGGAAATTGAGCTCAAAAAGGGACATCATCTGCCCCCGGCCGTATATTTGGATTTCCGTAGATGCGCGGCTTGTGAATCTTCACCTCCTGGACAAGGACATCAGTTTCCTCTTGGGAGGCTCTTTCGTGGTGCAGCCGGTCTGTATTAGTGCACCACATCAGGGAGCACACTGCTTTTAAAGGGTATGTGAGGGATTCATTTAATTGGCCATAATTGCTAGCCCCTACCACACTTAGTGATAATGTATTGCTCCTAATCCACCCCCTTTTACAACTGCCCCGCTGGTGCACCAACGCTGTGTTAGCGCCCCATTCAAGTTACCAGAAATCTGTCGGTCACACCCAAGCGTGCTAGTGCGCTTTCATATTCATTGATTCACGAAAATTGAGCCCTTTGTGTGAAGAAGAGTTCTGAGTAATGAAGTGAAGTGAGAATGGGAAAAAAAAGAAAGACATGGGAGTGGAAATGTGAAGAGAAGGGAGAGAAAAGTGCATGTAGAAAGGTAGTATGTTGCAAATTACTCTAGCAGCCAATTTAGATGCAGGATGTGTCTGAATGTGGAATAAGGTCATCCTAATAAATGTTCAGCCCACATCTCCACTCACCTCTCTCTGAAAATTGAGGTAGTCTGCTGACAAGCACATTGAAAATATCAAAATGTGCTTATTCACATTGGGGAAATTGCTTAGGACTGAGACTTCAGTTCTGTACACCTTACTTTTACACTTCCTCTGTGCACGCTTTTGGGGTTCTTTACATTTTTTGTTCAAACCTTTAATCTACTAGTTAAAGGTAGTAGCTACTGAGCAGATCCAGTTGGAGTCACTGGGAGTAAAGCACCTTGCTCAAGGGCACCTCGATGGTAGTTGTTGCGGGAGTGGAGAATGGCACTAATTCACATTCATGTCCTTGCCCAGATTTGCCAGATTCCAGCCTGTCTAGTGATTCAAACTAGTGACCTTTCAGTGCTCTTCTCTACCCTTAGGCTTACTGCCAAGTTAACCAACTTTCAACTTTCAAAGGCAATTGCAAAGTTTGAGGCATCAGTGGCGAGACAGACAGGGTAGACTGCAGTCAAGTCTCAGACAACAGGAATATGGAAGGAAGAGTAATTAAACCTTGTGTCTTTGTGTGTGTGTGTGTGTGTGTGTGTTAATAGGGGCTGGCCTTTCAGTGAATGGAGGTGTGTGTGATGGGGTGATTTGATGGGTTCAGGATTGACAACACAATAATATTTTTTTGAGACCCTGGTTTCTGGGAGAATGTGGCTCCTCCAGATGTGTGTTTTCTCTGCCTCCAAAAGTTGTCTTTACATTTTAAAATATACACTAGACAAGATTCCTTTGCAACCCGTTTTTTCATCTTTATTTAGAAAGTGTAGATGCAACAGAAAAGATCGTAGATTCAACCTATTTTCCCAAATGATGTTCTGGTGTCGGTATTGACACTTCTCACCTGGTCTCACCAGCGGTAGCTGTTTTGCCCCTCTCGTTCCTTTGGTATAAAGCGATCACAGACTGGCCTGGGTTTTTAAACATGAATGATTGCTGATGTCACGTTACAGGATTTCAAATCTTTCAGTAACCTTTGGCTGCTTTGGAGTGGCCAATGTGCAAAGTTGCCTACCGCAGCTTTGAATACAGATGGATATACAGATGCATGTGACTGTCTATCAACTTGATGTGACATTTTTTTTTTAAATTTTGCATTAAGAAATAGTGACGTACTTATTTAACATACTTGCAAAGGCCAATAACCCTTATTGATATAATTACTGGTTCCTCTGGTACCTCATATAATTACTGGTTACTAATCACCCAGCATGCCAGGCACACGGCACAGCGTTTCCCCATGTCTTTCTGTTTATTCCATGAATACTGTGCACATGAGTATTGACAAGGTGGCCCATGCCAAGTGTGTATTCACCACCAGTTCATCATATCAGCTTGGATGAAGTCCGGGAGTGTCGAGGGCAAACAGGATTTCTGCACTTTCAGGGCTTTTTGTGAGTATCGAGGTCAGTCAGGTATTGATCTGGAACCCGATGGTACATAATAAAAAACCTCATCAGAAAAGGCAGTTATTGACAGCACTCTACCTATCTATCCATCTATCTATCTATCTATCCATCTATCTATCTATCTATCTATCTATCTATCTATCTATCTATCGGTATATCTGTCAGTCTGTCTGTGAGCAAGTGAGTGAATGAGAAAGTCCAGTATGTGATGGAAATGGAGAATCGTCCCAGACAATGGCAGATTTAGATCCTAATACTGCTAATTATAGGCCTAGAGGCCGAGAAGCTGATCAGAAAAAATCAATTCCCAACACTAACTGGAGGGATTATTCCAGCTGGTTTTACATCTATGGTGCCAGTTTGGTCCCAGGGAATTTAGTGAAATGAGCACAATGTCTTAAAATGCAACCAACGTGCTCCATGCAGAAAAAGTGAGAGAACTGTGTTTTCCCACCATTAACGGATTACATGAAGGAGACATGACTAGCAACAGGCAGTAGTTTGACATTGAATAGGGTGTGGAGGTCAGGATGGTGGTTGGGTGGAGGCATTTGGCAGCAACTCCGGCGACCAGTGTTTCCAAATTCCCAGCACATGCTGTTTTCTACTGTGAGTAAAGTTTTCATAATCTGAATTTCAGACTGTGCTTGTTTCATACGTTATGTCATGTTGTGACTGTGTTGAACCCCAAACTCTCAACCTGGATTCAGTATAGGTGACCCTGTGCACTTTAGTCTTGTGTTCGTTTTGGTGTTTCTGATGAAACACCGATAATAGGGAGCAGTGTGTGTATTTAGGAAGGACATGCCGAAAACAAATTCTGATTACTTTGTGTAATTCGTCCCATAAAATAGTCTTAATCTTAAAGAGTGTCATATTTATGTCTTTACCATGGTCAGGCCAATTATGTCCTTTGCAACGATGGCTACGTTTACATGCAAGGACAATTCCAACGTTAATCCGGTTACTTACTTTGGGTCGATGCATATAAGCGTCGTAACTCAGTTATAATAACCCAGTTAAGCTGATACTCTGATTATGAGAAACCTGGTGAAGATGTCTGGCTTGCTTCAATATTAAATGGGTTATTGTGGGATGTAAACATCCTACTCCTTTCACTTTAGGTTTTTGCCTTTGTCTGCAAACTCAAAGGGTACATTTTGATGTCAACAAAAACATGGCGGTGAGAACTGGCTACAGTTACTATTACTATTGGGATCATTATTTCTTGCCCCTGTTAGAAGTAAACTACCGCTTTAGCTGGAAGTCAAACCTTTTCATACTGTGCTATTGTATCTGTAGGCACCACAGGAAGACAGGAATATCCTGTTAACTGGTATATTCATGGCAATGGAAAGACTCAATTACAGAGTATCAAAAGTCCATGGAAACAGCTTCACCTGAGGCCTTGGACAGTACACCTTTACAACACGCCTGTAAACCTAGTCAGTGTCATTTTTACTTGTCACACGATCCCATTTTCATTTTTCCTTGACCGTGTGGGCAGATGGCGTTTAAGTTTTCTAATGTCAAGACATCAACGTATATAATCACCAGGGCAGAACTACTGTAGACACACCATCATAGGTGGTGAGATGATTAGATCAGTTTCCAAAGCACACCTCTTTCTCCGACCCCCAGCCGTGCTGCCCTTCCTTTCTCCGCCTCTCCATCCCCACTAATTCCCCTTCAACCAGCAATTTTATAGCTCAGTGCCTGCAGGATCCCCCAATGTCACCTATACGTATAAAAATCACATTGCCACTTTTCAACTACACAGAGACAATTTCCTGTCTTCACACAGACACATCAAGCTCCATGTTGCTTGTGTTGCTAACACCGCTGCTAAGTTTCTCTCTCAATTGGTATTTCTCTTGATAAATGAAATTTGTTTTTGAATTGGGGGGCACTGGCTGGAATCTTATTCATAGCCTGCAGTGTAATTTGCCTAGGAATGTAGTCAGCTGTGTCTAATTGCGTTCAAATCAGAGATTTGACTGCAGGGGAGAGACAAAGGCTTTGGCACCCACCGTGTAATTTAAACCAAATCACATTTTAATGTGCACCAGAAAATTCACTCAGAGTAAAAGCAGATTAATAGAATTAACTTTATTGTCCTGGGTCCTCCACATACTGTAGGTGGTCTGGGTGAAGATTCATCCATTATACTGGTCTAATACGATGAATACAGCTCATTCATTTCTCTGTCGGTCTTTGACGGTCTTTGACATCAATAAAACCGGACTTTGATTCATCGATTCCTCAATCCTTTCAGTGAGGGCAACATCAGAACTGACACGTCTTTATCCAAGTAACAATATTAAAACGTCTTTAGGCAAAAAGTAAACAATGTGAAAATTGTTTTGGAATGAAATCTCCGAGGCATTGATTTGCCATGCCTCCGCCCCTCTTTGGACTGCTCCTGTCTTTTGATTTGATGTTTAAACATCCAAAGAATAGCTCTTGCGGAGTCAAAATTCAATGACTCCAATGTGTACCAGTGCATCGTATCATAGATTTAGTTTCACCTGCTACTGCATTGCTAAATGAGGATTACAGTTTTAGGCCTCTGAGTTCAGATAAGCTTTTACCATTCAGAATGGATATTATTCATTTCTGAATAGTGCAGCTGCTAATCCTTAATGTTTGTTTTGACTCAGCAACCCCAAATGAAAGACAACTGAACACCTGAAAGAGAGATTTGCATCCTTTTAGCCATGGTGCTAAACCCACACCTGGATAAAAAAAATGTTCAAATTACAGTTTACCAATATTTGAAATACTTGAGGTGGGCTTGATTTATGACATTCGGACAGCCACAAAGTAGATGCATTACTTGCAATATAAGATAAATGAAGCACTCATCATGTCTTGTCAGGTCCTGAAAATGTATTTTGGTCCATCCACAAGACCATATATATATCTATGTATATGTATTTGTAACCCTTTCTATTGACAGGTATTGAAAAGTTAGCTAAGCCACTAGTAGAAATGTTTTTACAAAGAGATACAATCCAACTAGCAGTTTTTTGAGTTATGTAGTTGTAGTTGACACCTTTAAAAATAGACCATACATAACCTTACTGTAATGTACTGAATACAAAGGGGTACAGTACACTTTTTGCTGCAGTCAGGAATTGTTGGCTTCACAAGCTGAATGCTTGCATGTAGTGCTTGGCGCGTGCATCTCTTTGTGCTACAGAGGGTTGTGCATACCTCTTCAGGTTCACTGCGGACAAGAATCGCAGTTCTCAGCTCCCGCAGACTTTGAAAGACGATCAAAGATGAGTCTGAATAGCCTGAATTCCCACACACCCCTTGACAAGTCTCCTGCTGTCTCTTTAACAGATTGTATGTTTGTCTCAAACTTCCACTGCTTTTACACTTATCACTGTTTTTCATTTATTGTATTTCACTGCAGAGTTTGAAAGATTTAGCTTTCCTCTGTGTTATGCAGTGGCCTCAAACAGCTCAAAATCATTTGGGGATTGCAATTGACTGATGGTTCAGGAGTATTGGTTTGAAATGCATAAGTGATCCCACTTCACAGTTCTTTAATGCACTAAAGAGTGTTGCATGCAGTTCCCTCGGGTAACACATGCAAGGCTACAGCTTATCAAGTATTACAAGATGTTGCATTTTTCAGTCTTCCAGTCTCAGCAAATTTTACTGCAAAAAACAGCCAAACAAATCTGCTTTACAAATGTTAGTGCTGCAAACCATTCACATTTACCATTAGCGTACACACACATGCTCGCACGCACACACACACACACACACACACACACACACACACAAACCACAGAAATCATATAAAACCAATTCTAGTGGTTGAGATTAATAACTGACATGTTTTTGTTTTGCAAAGTTAGCTTGGTGTATTGACATGAAGGCTAATTGGGAGCAACAAGAACTCTCTCAAAGAAGCTCAACCTTACTGAATCTCAATACTGACAAGAATATACTGTAAACATTCACACTTTTATCACTAATGTAGCTGGTACCGTGTAACTCCAAAATGTGAACTAGCCTCCTCATACAAATTAATTTTGAAAGCTCTTTGATACAGGGATATTCAAATGACTTTTTTGAATTCTGTATCTAATAGTATTGAAAGAAAATGTTCGCGTTTCAATTGAGACTGGAATTATCAATAATCATATTTGCTATTTATTTTTCACCTATCTTGAATTTTAAGGAAGTTAATGGTTCCATTAGCTTTGCTTTAAGTTAGAACATTTTAGTGTTGTGAGTGTACAACAGTTTTCCCCTGTATTTGTTCATGTGAAATAAATATAACCAAAATACAATTGATAGCTTAAGTAAAGTTATAGTAGATTTGTTGCTGGGAGAGAAATGTATTATTGACTGCTACAGGTCTGTTTCCATAACTCTAGCCAAGCGATTTCCCCTTGTTACACTTAATATTATTTATCATCTTGTCTTTAGGGTTAAGGTCTAGATCTGACATTAGATAGATAGCTGACGTCAGGTTCAGTCTATAGAGTCTAGATCTAGATTGCCAGCTAACGTCAGGTTCAGTCTATACAGTCTAGATCCAGATAGCCAGCTAACGTCAGTCTATAGAGTTTAGAGCTAGATAGCTAGCTAACTTAAGCTAGCTTCAGTCTTCTTCTGGTGTCGTTGCTTCTCAGATGCTTGGTCTGACTGGAGAGCTAAGCGAATTTGCGGAGCTGATGAGGAAATCCAAGTGGGGTTTTTTGAGTAAAAATGAACTTATTTTGCAAATATTTTTAGCATGGTGGGTAATCATCTTACCACCCTATATGTATTATACATGGTAGAATACATGGTAGAATACATATAGAGGAAACACTGGCATACAAAAGCCTCATTGAAAGTGGTATGACTTAACATTTCATTGTATGGAAACCTTGGGGCGAAGATATGAGTAAATTGACATAAATTGCAAATATGGCCTGTAAAACTGCTGGGAAACCACAGAGATACTAAGATACTACTGAGATACAAGTGGTTCAGAGAAGGCAAAAGGCTCAGCAAATTATGTGTGTTGGTTTACATCCCGCTTTCTAATAAATGTGATAAACTGCCCTCTGGGAGGTGCTGTAGATTTCCTAGAACCACAAAGAATCTGTTCAAGAAGTCTTTTATTCCACATTGCAATGCTGTATTTAATTCTTCGACACAGTTCCACCAGGAATTGTACTTCTTAGTAAATACTGAAAGCTTTGCTGTGCTTATGGTGCTTTATTGTGTATTCATTGTATCTGTTTTTAACACAGTGAAGTCAAAGGGAAAGTTACTCATGTGTAAACAATAATGTTTCTATTCTTTTCATTCTATTTTAGCCTGTTGAACTACAGAAACTGTTTCTTCAGTAGCAGGGCAGGATCTTATTCCCAATTGGGTTACTTTGTACGCCTCAAAGTTTCTACCTGATGCAGATGATGAATATTTTACACATTTGGCTAATAATTTCTTCTTTTCACCAATTCTGTGGTCCTTCAGGGCTGGTTTTATAAATAACAATGAGCATACGGGCTCATTTAACGTAAAAGGAGACTCGTTTTACATCAGAGAAAAGGTTTGCCCTCCCTTAGGTAATATATCATTTCAAAGCTCTAAATGCAGAGAGCAATGATCTATGAAATACAAATAAATAAAACTACCCTCCACAATACGCCTTTTGGTCACATATAGTTTATGATTCAGAAACAACCTGATGATGTGTTTCTACCACACACGTGTTGCTAATCTCTGCACTTGTTAATATGGCGCTGCTATTGATATAATACCATATCACTGCTGTGTGAGTCAACAGCCATGGATATCTGAAACCAATATGACCGAGACAGTGACTAATTGAGAATTGCCTCATATAGACCAAAGGCCAATGGCAATGTCCCTCAGGGCAAGGCTGATAACGCTAAATACAATAAGATGACAACATGTGGCTAAGCTTGCCATTTCCTATTAGCCAGTGGATCAATTTCAGAGGTTAAGCCTCAAGACACCAGCATAGCCTTGGTTTTGTCGTGGCTGCCAGTGAAATGTGAGGCAGTGAGTAATGGTATTTCATGGGTAAACAAAAATCCGTCCGTAGAGATGATATTTTTCTCTCTCTCCAACGCTGCTGTCATTGTTGAAACGGCCGAGCTTTGGCTGAAACGCTCCTTGTCATTTGTCACACTCTCTCCAAGGTCAGGGCCAGGCGAGGGTAAGCTCACAGCTCTATAAATAGCCTGATTCCTCTAACAGTAGGCTTAGTGCACACACACACACACAAGCACACGCAGTAACTCAGTAAGGAATATGATTATTAGCAGGGGGTTGATGAAGATTGCAATGGCTTTCATCAAGCATTTCAGCGCTATCATTAGCATCCTAATTTCATAGAATATATTTCTCTCTGTCTTTAACTCCATCGTTCTCTCTTTCTCTCCCTCAAAATCATCTACCAGCAATAAGTACAGGAATTTGTTTTAGTGATGCCGGTGCAGAGACTTTTGCACTTTTTTAAAATAACAATAAATAAACATGATATTATTTCACACCAGACTCTGTGTGCCCAAATAACGCTGCTTGCCTGAAATGAGGTTTTCAATGATGTCCAGGATGTTTTTTAGTAGTTCACCTGTTCAAAAACACGGTGACCATCAGCGCTGCTTTTTTTGTGCAGATTGTCTGCATTTGCCGTCTGCTTCTTCAACGCCTCTGGTGGATTTATGGGTGACAGTTACCTCCGCCTCAGGCTAGATGCTGTTTAAAGTTGACAGCTCATCAAAATTTTTGACAAGTGTTGGGGTGGGAACTCAACCAGTTGAGGGGGAGGAAGGCGGGACTAACACAATGCTTCCTGTCTCGAAGGCGATAAGTTGCATATTGCAGCTTTAACAACTTATAGTAACAGTGCATTTTGTCATATTGTACAAGGACAACAGGGGCCACAATGCATGTGGGTGCATACCACAGACAGTGGACTACACATATAAATATGATATAAATATATGTTCACCATTCAGGCACTGTCCATTCAAGCAGCATGACACTATCAGCTCTCTGTCTTTGTTGCTCGTCCTTTCTTGCAGCTCTCATAATGGCCTCCTGTAACATATCATTCATTGTTATCTTTGCACATTAATTTGTTTTTTCTGTCTGTTTTCATAGTCTTTTCTTGTTTTCTGAAGACAGATGATGTGATTGTAGAAAATGGCTTCCATAAACTAAGCCATATGATTCCCACAGGATTGCTGGGATTGAGTTTTTCTCCATTGTCCTGAACATTGGCCGCTTTACTGATTGTTACCATAGATGACTTCTATAAAATCGGTCATTAAAGTAGTTATGGAATATACTGATGACATATGAGATATGGTGCCCTGCCTGGGGAAGGAGATTTTATTCACACACCACCATAACTAATATACTGTATGCTGAAATTGCAGACACATGGCACGATTTGCATTATGCAAACAAAGTTAAAGAGATTCTAAATTGAAGCAGAGTCTGGTTTAGTGCAGCTGCCAGAAAGTCTGAGAAGAAAAAGTCGTTCTTATCGTCTCACCGTATATATCGCCTCTTGTGTATGACTTGAATGTTTTGTTGTTGCCAGGACTAGTGGGAGAGTCCGGTCCGACTGAGGCCCTTGCTAGGGTAAACATCATCACTGTTCATTCATCTATGCTATTCAATAATTCCTTAAAAACAAATTTGTGGTCTGCTTGACCTGATGAATAATTGATTGTATTGACTTTGGGCTTGGTGGTATTCATTCCAGAAGGTAGAAAGACAATCAGAGTCAGTTTAACCACCAGGTAGATGGATGTACACAACACATGCAGTGACGACAATATTAAAAGATGGAAGGTACATAATAAGAGACAAGGACTTTGTGCAATCCAATATTCAATGTCTACAATATACAGTATGTTGATGTCGTTATCCATGCAGCGATGAGGAAGCATATTCCTTGAAAGTGTAATACCTGGACATTTGGACTCATCAAAAGTATTTATGATTTGTTTTCCTCCTCCTCACTAGTACAATCCTGTGAAAAGCTAACCCGCTGTATGTGAATTTACAGTATAGCTAGTGGGTGCACATCTGGTGCAGCATGACTTATGTTTCACAATATGTTCCTAACTTATGTCCTGATTTTTCTAACACATATAAATCATTCCTATTTAGCAACTAAGTTTCACTCATATTCATTACATTATTACCCTGATATTTTAGGGATTTAGCTGATGTTCTTATCCAGTGACATACAGTCTAGCAATAGAAAAAGCTGAAATTTTAAGATGGCCGAGCAAGTAACCAATAGTAAGGAATACAAGGATAAAGCCACACTACCCAGACAATGGGTCTAATGAATCTTCCCTTCCTAACCTTCCCTGGCTTGTCCCTAGCATGATCACGTATATGATTGAGAATGATCTATAGAATAAAATGTTATCTAAGCGGGTCAAAAAAGGCTCCCCTTCTACTTTTTCCTTTTAGGCGTAGAAAAATGAAGGTGCGGTCTCCCTGGCTCTCATTGCCCAGCCTGTCAAGAGTTTATTTATAGCCCTCAGTGTCTCATTGTAGCCCAGACTAACACCTTTATGTGGAGTAAACGAACACATTTTGAAGATGAATGACAGATGTTGACAGAAAATCAAAGACGAAAAATTGGCTAGTAGATGAAAAAAAAAGGTGCTCTTAGGGAGCCATTTGAGTTCTAATGTGTGACTCTGTTGTGTTTGGATCCTGGAAAGTTAAATAGAAAAAAATCTTTCCAGAAAGTTGAAAGAAAATAAAGTGTGTATTTTTTGCCTCAAACTACTAACGGTCCTTCCACATGGATTCTTTGTTCTGGGTGCTAGATTTATGTGTTTTTTTACGTATATGTGTCAATGTGATTCAAGCATCTTCGACTAAAACAAGACCCACATCAATGGAGAGGGATAAGATTAGGTGGACTTTGTAGAGGAGGTCAGGAGGGGCGAGCTTGTCCTTTATCCTACATAGATTTCCTGATAGATCTTTTTCCTCTGATGTGGGTCCTAATGGTGGTGATAAAGAGGTGGTGGTAGGGAGTGTCAGTGTGAGACCCGCCCAACCCAGTCGCTGTCTCTCTCCTTTGGGTAGGCTAACCGTTTACCGTGGCCCTTTCCATGGTTCCCTAAACCTAATAATGCTAATGGAAGACTCAGCGGGTCAAAACTCTCTTGGCAGCTCTATCATTGCTCATAATTGAGTTAATAAATTGAGGATGATGATTCAAAAATGGCTAAATAGGAAATTGGGGAGAGGGAGAGGGAGAGGGGGGGAGCGAGAGAATCTCATGCATGGAGGGACAATGGCAATTTAGAGTTGCTGTCAGCGTTCAAGGACAAGCCAGCCTTTTGTGGTATTAATGAAATGAGCGGCGGTCCAAGTCCTGATAATAGATCAGCCCTATGAGTCCATTGGGGGCTGTAAATGATGTAACACTGCATCTTTGTAATGAGGGCTCGCGGTCATGAGGACGGTGCACTGCTGCTTTCTGTTTGAGAGGGCCCATGTTTTCTTCTGAGGCAGGTTGAGTCAGGTTCTCAAGTCCACCTGTTAACTGACACCAGCCTGCCAAATGCTGGTAGATTTGGGCTTTGGTAGGTGAGAAACCATTGTTTGGAGACACTTTTTATACAAAAAAAAAAAGTTTGTTAAAGAGTGAAAGTGTTTGCCAGTCATTGTAGCTGGCAGCTAAAAAAGTGAGTTTCCTACTGTGCTTTTAACCCGCCATACCAAGCACTTAGCGAATCCATTCAGGAGAACATTTGACACCGACGTGGAAAAAAGCTTTTTTCAAAAGTGGAATCTAGGTCTAATTGGCGGTGGGTCTTGCTTCCCCTACCCTCCAGTCAATCAAAGTGTAGAAGTGGGTCGGTGGTCAGTAATCTGCAGTATCCCACCTGCAGGGTTTTGTGGGTAATTGAGGCCTAAAGGAGTTGTGAAGAGAAGACATTTACAGGGGGGCTTAATTCACCTTATCAGAGCCAGCAGATGTGGTGGAGAGACCCTATTTAAGACCCACTAATGCCAGGACTCAGAGATGGGGTTGCTGGCAAAAGCTTCCCGAACTTCCTCTGGATAGCCATTTCAGATAGTATCACATATACTCTGAGGTCCCTTCGATAGCTCAAACCATGCCTTTCTGCAGCCAGTTTATCCGATGAAGCCCTTGAATGCAAATGGCTGTTGTCCCATTTATCTGGCGAAGCTGTAAGTAACATCTCTGTTTGATTAGGGTCATGACACACAACACTAAACTCAGCTGCTGGAAGTATGATTGCTGGCCCCAGTGGATGTATGTGTTTTCCAGGGGTCAGGGGGTGTAATTTGAAGAGGAGGTTTGCTAAACAGTGATTGAACCCGCGCTAATACAGCTCATCGCTTAAACGCAATCATAAAATATTGAGTTTCGTCTTTTCAGGCTCGCCGCATAGCTAATGCAAAGCCCCTCAATGTGGCGCCTCACCATGCAAGAGCTTGGCTTCAACACACAATGCCTTGGCGTGACCCACGTTAATAGGTGCACATAACTAACGCGGGGCTTAAAATGAGACTCATCATGCAGCTTAACTAGAGCCTCTGCCACGGAGCCTACGGTATGTGAGGCCCAGCGTTGAGCTGCTTCGCTGTGATTCATCATGCTAAATAAGATCTTTCTTGCTTTTACACATACCTACATTACATTTTGCCATTACATTCAAGTCTCCTGAAGGTGGTAACAAGAAACAAGTTTGTAGACATGATGTCTTTTCATACTTGAGTGAAGTAAAAACAACTACTGTGTTTCTAGCCCAGTGTCTGTCAACTGGGGATGTGTTGCTTCTGCTTTAGTCATAAAAATACACCAGTAACTATAATCTCTTTCTGTCTCTGTCTCTGTCTCTGTCTCTCTCTCTGTCTCTGTCTCTGTCTCTCTCTCTGTCTCTCTCTCTCCAGGACCTGGGTGGAGGGAGTCCTCCTCAGAGGAACTGGAAGGGGATTGCCATCGCTCTACTGGTCATCCTGGTGGTCTGCTCCCTCATCACCATGTCTGTCATCCTCCTCACGCCAGGTAACCCAGGGCAACCCACCTGAATGTAAATATGTCAAGAGGAGATGATGAGTCCCATATTTTCCTTGGCATTCATTACTGTCTTAAAGACTGCCTGTTATTTTTCTTTGTAAGGCACTTTATAGGCTATTTCTATCTCACACAATTTTCAGGTTTAGTTGGCTGATCACTGTTCAGACCGTTATATAATGTGTACCTGCTTCCTAAAAACATCAGCGCTACTTATATATAAAATCACCACAATCCACAGCCCACGCAGCCATGCTCTCCCCAGGCGTAATCCACAGTTGGTTAGACTTTCATTGCCTTCATAAACAAACATGCTGTGTGGAGTTATCAAGGAAAGCCAATATGGCTGACATTCAAAATGATTTGGCCCTCCTCTCCTGCTCACAATCAGCAGCTGTCCTATTCAGAAGGAGCTTACAATTGGCTTAACGTGCTTTCTTTCTGCTAATGGCGTAACATTTCATAATTAAAAATGAAACATTTCCAGGGGCAATGTTTGAACAGCTGAAAGATTTTCTAGCCCACTAATGATCATGTTAATGAACATATGAATTGCCATTGTAAGACAAATTATTGTTCCATGTGTGCGTGCACGCATGCATGTGCACGTTGATTTTCTTCTACATGGATGTGTTTGTGCATGGATGTGTGTGTGCCTGTGTGTCTGTGTGGATTAAAAGGCTCCATGAAATCTTCCTGATAAGATTCCATTTTCAAACCCTTTTGCAACAGTGTTAGCGTTACAAGGGGAGGTGAGGTAATGTAATCATTACCAGAGCATGTCTGTAATGTCAGTTTCAGCCGAATCTGTCTTGTCAGTAATTCTTACAGACTGTGTGTGTAGTAAAATTTCCGGCCTCTTTTACCTCCTGTTACATGGCCAGTAAAGACAACCTCAGGTAAAACCTGTTGAGCTGCCACAAATTCTGGATTCTTCAAAATGAATGAATTCAAGCCACTGGGATGCAACCATGGTGTCTTAGGAAAAGGAAACTCCCCCACGCGGGTGGTTCAGTCTGTAAGGATATTATTGGTTGAAATTATTATATATGCCTACTGGTACACCATGATGTAACCACTATTTTATCAGGAAGTAAAAAAAATAAATTGTCCACGTCTTTGTGACTTTAGCACTTTGATACTGAGAGGTAGAGCTGTTTTGGCACAACAGAACCAATTGAATTGTTCCAAAAATGCAAACCAGCCAGTTTTGAAATTGGTAAACATTCGCAGTAATCAAATTAAGCATTTGAAGTGAACATAAGACCCTGTCTAACATGCACTTACTCAGCTCTACCTGAATCACATGTAAGCTCTCAGTAGCACTAAAACAAACATTGGTACATAGGTTGGATTATTTCTGATTCCTCAACATTTTGTTTTACTTTGGTTGCGCATTTTCATTTTAAGCAGCATTCTACCTTTACAGGGCCTCATGAATCGTCATCTAATAACATTGGCTACTGGTACCTGCATTCTGCACCACTCACTCACTGGGGTTTGAAAACTTAGTCTAAAAAACAGGGCCAACATACACACAAAATGGTAACGTATCCCCAGGACGTATTTCATGCTTTTCTAGAGGGAACTTGGCAACTTGGGAAAAAGCCTGAATGCTACTGAGAGTGGATCCCAATGTCAGCTAATGTTGGAGGTTGACTGATTCAGTTGCTAAAATTTCCTACCACAGTGGGCGTTGTCTTGAAATAAACGGATACTGGCAAGATCATAGAACCATATAATACTAACCACCTATTTCTAGAAAGCGTTTAGGAATGATTCACCCTACATATGGTTTGTTTTTGCAGCTGACAGCCAAGCTGGAAGTGACACCAAACTGACTGTGGAGGATCTGTTCAAACCTGAGTTTGTGGTCCATGACCCAGAGGCCAAGTGGATCAATGGTGAGTACTACTGCTCTATCATTGGCTGGAATCTTGAGCTTTTCTCTCTCGTGATTGGCTGTCAATTCCCTCATCCGTGAATGGTATTGTGTAGGAAATTTAGACAGGTGAAATCTACAGAGAAATGCCTGATGGGTTTTTCACCAATGTCCATTGGTCGGTCTTCAGGAGAGTTCTGCTTAGAGGTATCAGCAACTGGTTCTGGCCGGGCTTGAATTTCTTTTGTTTGTTTAGATTTTTCCCATCTCAGTTATGCTGTAGCTTTCATTAGCCTTCATTGCCTCTTCATCAGTATGCCTATGTAGAAAACAGTAGGAGATTCCATCATCATTACCCTTAAATTATACTTGAGTTTGCGTGACAGCATGCTGAACTGCCAACATTAGCTGTCTCCTTTGTGATGCTGAGCATATATTTATACAAAAACACCTCGACTCTTACTTGACATTAATGACGTCTTGATGGGTCTGCAGTCTGCTCTGCAAAGAGGAAACAAAAGGGCTGCATTTGTTCAACAACAGGGGGACGACATCTCTCTCTGCTGCCTCTCCCTCTTTGTAAATGAGGCTCACAAAAACAGCCAGCTCATACGATTCCCTGTTGAACCCGGCTGGCGTGTCTCACCCTGGCTTTACCTTGCATTTAATTATGGAAATGTAGATGCGTTGATTTATTTTCCTTCTCCTTATTTACATTGTATTGATTCCTTATTTGCTGGAAGGGGCTCATATGTTAAGCCCGGAAGGCCTTGGCTGGAAATAAACCGCACCAAGTGAAGCACGAGTGAATCTGATTATAGTTTGCTTAGAGGGAAGGAGAAGAAAGCGATACCACCGAGGGGATGGACTGGATGTCGGCACTCCCGCTTTGCTGTCCGTCTGTCTCCTTTTTCCGCGGATTTGTGCTGTTTGCTTCGGCATTCCTCCTTCACTGCCCATCAACTGCGTGATTCTCACTCCTCGCTTGAGGGCATGGGAAAGAGGCAAGGCCTTTCTGTGTATCAATATTTCATCCCCGGGTGACATTTTTCCACTATCTCCGCAATGCCATCTCATTCCCTGAGCTGACCTCAGGCTAGATGGAGAGAGCACCAATGTTGTGTTATGCGGCAGTCAGAAAAGTCAGGTTTATAGGGGGTTTGTGGATGGATGGGGCAAAATGGACCCCAGACAAATGGGAGAAGATAACAGACAAACGGGTGAGAGGCAAGATTGATCACTGGGATTTGGCGCAAAAATGAGATTGTTTGTTGTGAGACAGAGGTTTTGAAGGTTTTGGCTTCAAAGAATTTTCTCTGCCCGTACATTAGAGATGATATAAATAGGTGTTTTGTATGATATAATGCATTGTCACTTGAAAAAGCGATGCGCTTGCATGTAAAAAAAAAAGTTGTAATG
Organism: Gephyroberyx darwinii; assembly: GCA_900660455.1. NCBI lineage: Eukaryota > Metazoa > Chordata > Actinopteri > Trachichthyiformes > Trachichthyidae > Gephyroberyx > Gephyroberyx darwinii. The sequence continues at coordinate 26,659 of CABFOQ010022383.1, forward strand.
TAAGAATGGAGAGCTTGTGATGAGAAGGCTGTTGGTATCCGCAGCCCAGGTGGAGACATCTGAATGGGAAAAGTGATTGACCTGCACTCTCCCCTCCATCAGCAACTATCATCCCAGTACACCTGGGCAAGGCACTTATCTCACCTGCTCAGTGGCCACCAGTAGAGACTGTGGCTAAAGTCAGATTGTGAGTGTGAGATTGCCAAGAGAAAGTTATGGATGGATGAATGGTTGAATTAAAATGGTCAGCTGCAACAAACTGACATTACGACTAGAGGATTAGTCAGATTGAATGGGTCGGTAGAGATGAAATCTGCTGCTAAGAGCATGACGACTCATCAGGTGTATCCCTATTTCTCGGCTAATGGAGCCAGTTTTTCACAGGCCATTATTCCCTTGAAATGCCTCACCATCTCATCTTGAAGATGATAATGATTATGATGAACCACCAATTATCTGCAGTTTGGACTGAGGACTTAGCATTCTGTTAATTGTGCCATGCATCATCAAATCTGTTACATCGATTAATATCGCTATTAAAGTAGAGCATCAATTGTACAGCTTTTCAGTCTAAGTGTGACGTAACTGTGGAAAATTGGTAAAACTATACATTTCCCAGTAAATGTGCCTCTCAATTAAATGATTTAAATGTGATTGTAAATACTCTAACATAACTCCATGAGGCCAATAGTCTGTTAATTAGGCTCTACTACAACATATACATTGGTCGATATCAACAGCACAACGCGCAATCAACGTGTTACAGAAAAGCGGTCAGCAGGACACTCAAGGACTGTGGGAGAGCCTCTCTACTGTGACTAGCGGTTTCCACCCACATTAACGGGGAAATGTATCTATCTATCTATCTTGGGAAATGTGCACATTTACCAACTCGGTGGGAAATGTGCACATTTATCGGTACATGTATACTTTTACCAATTTCCCACAGTTACCGTAACACTATTGTGTTGTCTGATGTGTCTCATTGTCATTCAGATGTGGGTCCTGTTGTTACTGATGAAGATCTGTATGCAGATTACAGAGAGACATCTGCTTAATGTTTGTACATGTGCAAAAAATGACTCCAGCTGTTTTGTGTGTGTGCATATTGCCGTGTATGCATAGTTGTTTTGTTGGATGTGTGTCTTTTTGCATGGATGCATGTGTCTGTGAGCGGGGCAATGTAAGGCTGTGTGCATGCTGCCCTCAAAGTCAGATTCAGACACTGTCACGCCACACTGTCACTCTCCATCAGTATTATCACAGGCTCCCCTTGCAGGCTGAACATCCTTAGCCTGTCATTGAAAATCTGGCGAGGGAAGAGCATCACATCAGTTCACCAGTTTGGCCGAAATGATGCAGCAGTTGGTTCAGTTGACCTCTCAAACCCGATCTTTACAGGAAATAAGTCACCAAACAGGCTTGTTATTGTTGCTTTACCGGACATACAGATAAACAGGGCATGAACTTAACCTTGCCTGCTTGCCCGAGGTGAGAAAAGGGAGCACTAACCCAGTTGGCGAGTGAGATTGGGTTAGCAGATCCTCAATGCACGAATCTACATCAACACATTTAGTTAAGATGTCATACAAGTTTCAGTGCTTCTCAGTCAATTGCCTGTATTCTGTTTCTTCGGTTCCACTTTAAAATCCAAGGGCTCGTCACTGCCTCAGCCAGCCAATCATGACGGTGCACTGTTGCCATGGTGCCAACACTCAAAGCTGAGGACAGAGCTACAGACAGACAGAAGTAGCTAACTAACACCAGCAGTAGCACTACGAGAAAGCCTCATCCAAAAAACAAATGTATGGATTTTTTTGCAAATTTTTTGCAAATGTCCACCAGAAATTATGAAGAAAAAGGAGTATTTTGTTTGTGGAGAGCTGGAAGAAGACCGGTAGGAACTGGCTATGTACAGATAAAGTATGTGGTGTTCAGCCTGGAATAGCCATTTCCAAACTAGAAACAATAATATATCATGAGAAGTCAGCAGAAACTTTAAACTTGAACATTATCTGTACTGGGCAAATAATAATTTGTCCAGGCTAGTAGCAATTTCTCTCTACTAGCCCAGTGTGTGTATGTGTATGTGTGCCTCTCAGCTCTGTAAACGGTCGATACCAATGCCCCCAAAAATCAACCTTTGAGCTTTAACTCATCAATGCTGTTTACCTCATACAAATCACCAGTCAACTCGCCCAATCACTGGGTGAAGGTCCCATGTATGAATGTGTGTAATTATGGGAACATTAAGCAAGGTGTTGCTGAAAAAGTGCATTTTATTAGGTACTCCTGCTCGTTAATAGCCTGCTCCTCCAAACAGCAAATCATGTGGCTGCACCTCAACATATAAAGCTTGCAGACATGTAAAGTGGTTTAGTTTTTTGCTGGACCAAACATGGAATGTTTGAGAATGGGCAAGATGCGCGATCTGAGTGACTTTGACTGTGGTGTGATTATTGGTGCCAGACGTGGTGGTTCCAGCATCTCAGACAGCTGAACAGCTGAACTCTCCTGGGGTTTTCACTACTACAGGCTCTAAAGTTTACAGAGAATGATGCGATAAACAAAAAACATCCAGTGAGCTTCAGTTCTGTGGCCAAAAACACCTTGTTACTGAGAGAGGTCAAAGGGGAATGGGCAGACTTGTTCAAGCTAACACAAAGGCCACAAATGCTCAAATAACAGCTTTTTACAACAGTGATGTGCAGAAGGGCACCTTGTTGAATCCATGCCGCCAAGAATTCAGGCTGTTCTGTAGGCAAAAGGGGGTCCTACCTGGTACTAGATAGGTGTACCTAATAAAGTGGCCGGTTAGTGTATATACTCTGAGTGTAGAAACTCAGAATTAAAGGTTAAAAATGCTTTTTGAGAAACTCTTTGATAATTTTGTTTGAGTAATTTTCACATGCACCAAAAATATATTGCTATTTTCCTAAACGCACAGCACACCTGCATTGCAGTGTCTTAATTAAATGTGTTACTATTTTGCTAATGATTGCAAAATTACATACAGTGGTTTCTGTTTGTTTTGGATCTGTGGACTTACTGAAGGTATTGTTTGCTTTGCACTTATTTGTTTTCACTCACTTGTCTTAGCACTTGCTTATATGCTTATATGCTTCACTTATTTGTCTTAACTCTTGTTTATTTGTTTCACTTATTTGTCTCATTTGTTTAATTAAAAAGAAGGTAGCTAACTTATTGCACTTTTACCTTAGCACTGGTTATGCTCTTAGATGCTTGTTTAGAAAGGAGATGCACTTATGATTTCTGGTGACTAGTGGTTCTCTTGCCTACCTATGTTGAATGCACTTACTGTAAGTCACTTTGGATAAAAGCGTCTGCTAAATGACTGTAATGTAATATAATGTAATGTTTATAGCTCCCATGGGGACTTTGCTTCCTCTATATCAGCCAAAGACTTTGAGTCCTTCTGCATTTTCTTCTCTACAAAGTGTTTTTGTCAGACATGAATGAATACATGAATTGCTCTATATGTCATTGCTGTCATTTCTTAGCTACTTCAGGATACTTTTGTGTAATTCAATGTCAACTTAAGACAGGATCCCCGAGGTGTGTGGTTGCTTTGCAATTAATAGGTCAAATGGCTGTAGCAAGATTTATTTATAAACAATGACTGACTGACATATCTGCTGAAGATAGGTCATATCTTTGGTCAAGCATGCTTCAGTGACAAATGCTTACCTATTGTGGTCTAATTACTATTATAAGCTGATACTGGTTTGACATGACATAGACTACTGCTATGAATCACACTCATAGAAAATCACACTCAATTGCATGAACTGCAACATCCCTGCTCACATGTCATATCTGAATTCATTCCTACTAGTTCGTCTTCCTTTTCAAAGGATTTGCAGGTCATCAGAATACACAAGTCTCCTATGAATACTGTTAATCCATGTGGAAATATCCCATGCCATCAGTCATAACATTTACAGCTACAATATTGCATCTCAAACATCACTTTCTCTTGCCTTCAAAGATTGTAACTATACTGCGCAGGCCTACCGAAGTGCTGAAAGTGAGTTACATTCTCCCTCATGCTCATTTGTATTGGCACCAGAGACATGGCTGATACCGTCAAGATGATCATTGCCACCGATGTCCCCCTGGGGTGAGCCGCTCACCTTGGCAGACATGAGTGGACTGACACATTCCATTACTCTCACTCTAGGGCAGTGCTTGGTGAATCATTGTTTTTCTTCCACACCTCTTATTCTAAATCGAGAATTTGGCTTTGGGTGTGCAGCCCTTGGCTAGACAGCCAACAAATGGGCTGTGACCCAGCCTGCACTTGGGCGGGGTGAGGGTGCACTACCATGCTTGAACTGATGCTGCATGCTCGTTGGTATATTTGGTATGGTATGGTTGGTATATATGTGTGGACTCTAGATAGAGTGTACATTTCCTTAATACGTGTGCACCATAATGCCATGTTAACGCCAGACCGTGGTCTGTAGCAGAAGACACTTTATTATCTATTGGGTTATTCACATAGTACCCGGTCTGTCCATTCAGTGGTATAGTCCTGCTTGTGTTGACTCACCAAACCACCTTGATTTCATTTTCCTAATTAGCTACATGATCAAGCCAATTAATCTCCATTCCCCTGCCACTCAGAATGGTGGCAAAAGGAATAAAAGATCAGCCACGACGTTGTCAGCTGCCAATGATGTATGGATTGGAAGCAGGGAAAACGAGGTCTGTAAAAGTATAATGGCATTCTTTTTAGACTGTTTTTCCACTTGCATGCCTCTGCAGCATCATTCCCAGGGGTTAATTAGGAATTGCATGCTCCGGTGCCTCCCATTAATTAACATTAGAGACTCCCCAAGCTGCGCTGGGAACTGATGCTAAGGCATAAGTGCAGGGAAGTCTGTGTGTGTGTGTGTGTGTGTGTCTCAGACATGCATTTGTGTGGATTTGTGCATGCACCGCATACGCATGTGTGCTAGAGTGTGAAGGTCGCTCTTTCAAACTCTTCTCCTTCAGACAGCCATGGATGGATCAATGGACACACACATATAAATCATCTTTCTTATCTTTAAACAGACAAAATATTCTGTTTGGGAAAGCTGCGTCATTTGTGTGCAAACTCTAATGCCACCCAGCACTAGTATGGAGCTCCCTGTTAAGCCCGATATATCTCACACTCTTGTCCCTCTTCCATTAAGCTACTATGAGACCAGTCTATTTTTGCAGATCCTTATGTGCCCATTATCACTGTTCTGAGCAGTGAGGGACACTGATTAAAAAGGAAAGAGCTTATTCTCTGCCATTCTCCCCGTGTCCTCTCTCATCGTGTGTGTTTTTTAAGAGAGTGAGTTCTTAAGCCTGACCCTAACACAGCCATTAGTGCATCACGAGTCTTGAGATTCTACACTTTCTCAAAGCTACCGATTCTTAAATACATTTTCCATGTGGGTTGGGTAGTAGATGCTTTTATAATTTGCATTATAGGCCAACTCAAGAAGAGAGGGCAAATCGTGACAAAAACATAGAAGGCTGAAAATAGAAAATCCTCAACATCCCCAACCATAAATTCAGGGATGTCAGAGAGCCATCATGTCTCAGAGCATGATGTTTAGGGTGGAAAAGAATGGAGGACGGGGGACTGTGAGAGTGTGTAGTGTAGCAGTAACGTGGTGAAATCAATTGTCTGTCACAGTCGGAAAAAGGAGAATTCCTCTTCCGTCCTTTGTGTGCATGTGTGGGTGGGTGCGTGAGAGAGAAACACAGAGTGTGTATGACAGGTGAAAATTATGTTCTCATCCACTGATTTCCCAGTATAAGAAAATGATACCATCATTGTGTCACACTACTATACGTCAAAGAGAGATACAGCATCTTCTTGTTGGCATGAAAGGCACACTCCCCTCACTGTAGAGGCCGTGTAGATACACTGCTGGATCCTGTTACACCAGAGAGAATAACTTCAGCACAGACACGGCCATACAGATGGGCCATGCCAGCTGTTTTGGCTGCAGCTTCCTTTCAACGGGTCCTACCAGTCTCACTTTAAGCCTCTTAGCATTATAGGGTGATACATTCTTGCTCTGTTACAGACCGTGTTACAGTGGAGACAAAACAGGGTCCGAAATTCACTTTTTGGCTCACCTGCCAAGGGGCTGCTAATCTACCTCAAAAATGTACCTGCCAAGAGTAACTGGCCAAATTAATTGATTTATGTACATTTTTCATAGAAATATGTCACCCTAACCACTTTCAAAGCCATTTTGTCTACAGAATGAGGTACTGTGTGAGTAGATCTAGAGCTTTAATTTAAAACTTGTTCTCTCAACTTACACAATAGATGTTTTTTGTCTTAGGCTAGTGAATGATTCAGGCAGCAGAGAAACAGGAGGAGAAGTTTGCAGAAGTTTAGATGCTGCCACTTTGTGTAGAGCCAGGCAGGCAGCCAGTCAGTCAGGGGCCTGTTTAATACAGAGCCATTGTTTTGCTTTGATTTGATTGGCTCCCGGTCAGAGAGAGTGTACGGTGGTCAGCAGGGACAAAATTTGAGAACAGGCAAAGACCAAAGGCTGTGTATAACTGAGCCATTCAACTGTTGTCATGTCAAAATTTACCGGCCAGTGTGGCAGATGATCCTTATTCATTTATCAATTTCACTGTTATTTGGCACTTGGCGGATGTAATTTCAGACTGTGCAACCAAATATGTAGAAGTCAACATTGCTAACATTATAACATGGTTAACAAAATAGAACAAAATAGACGTTTAGGTTTGGTTCTCTATCTAAAAATACATGGTTTAGATGGGAATGCATGAGATAGGGACAAATGTGAACTCTGCTAGCATGGTTTTTTCTGCTTTGCCCAGCTTTCTCTGTTTAAGTATGGAGGCTTCATGAATACATTGTTCTTCCCCTGCTGTGTCATCATAAAATACTGCAGCATACTGCAATATACTGTTAATGTCTGTGATAATACATTTCAAGTTGGGGAAATCTGGGTTATGTAACTACAGTTGTTGACAGCCACAACCACTGTTAAAGGCTATTCGGTAGCATCCTAACAAGGTTGGGTATTGATTGGCTCTCACCTGGCTGTGAAGGAGAGGGAGGGCCAATGGAGAGAAGACAATGATATGTGGGATGAATGCGTATAGCTGGCAAGTCTCAGCAGTAGGCCTGCATTGGGTTATAACCACCAGTCATTGCCCATTCACACTGAGAGGACTCAGTTTTGCAGCTGTGACCATGGCTCATTTCAAAGGCATGCTGACAAGATATAAGGGTTTGGAGAACCATGCATGACAAAATTGTCTGTGTTTCTGAAATATTGGGTGAATGAGAATAGATTCCTACCGTTTCTCATCACTTACACCATCAAACAAAATCATCAAACAAGTCACATTAGTGTTAGGTGATACAAGTTCACATACTTAAGCCACTTCTTTTTTACCTGACTGGCATGCATCTTTTTCCCATTGTGGTTCACTGCAGTGAAATGGCTTTAAAAGCTCCGCACTGCCAGCTTTGGTACCCCTGAGGCTAGCTGAAAGCATTGTCTTGGTGTCAAGTATGAAGCATTTTGTGCTACGGTGGAGTGAAGCACAGGGGTTTTACTTCCTTCATTCTGATATTTACCAAAACGTTGACGGGAGCTTTAAATTAGCAGGAAAATAAATGCACAAAAATGTTTCACAAAAATCAATAGAACTGCAGATGTACTGTAAGGCGTTGATGGCTGTTTCCTGTTAATTTACAGGTACACATTTAAAGATATGATTATTTCAGGTGAGTGGATGGTAGAAATATCTTTTGTGAGTTCTAAAAATTCTACAATATTGTTATAGTTGGTCTAGGATCACTGAATGAACTCCTAATGGACATCCCCCAATGGGGCAAACATGTAGGAACATGTTAATCAGTGTTTATATAGTGCATATTTCATGCAGCATAAGGGAATCAATGATTTTCTTACTCTAAGTATTGGCAGTTAGGCACACCAATCTTTGGCAATCTATGTCTTAAGGTTTGTGCACTTGACAGTCTTTAGCAAATTCCCAGCTGGATTCAGCTTTTGACAACTGGTAAATATGAGAAGGTGAACTGATGCTGGAGCTAGTGAGTCAGTGTCTCTGCATGTTCTGTTTCACCATCCACAACAACCGCTGACACAAAAAGAGACACAATGTCTGCAGGCAGTGTCATCTAGTATAGTATAGTATAGAATAGTATAGTGTTATAGTATAGTATAGTATAGTATAGTACAGTATAGTATATTGTAGTATAGTATAGTGTAGTGTAATGTACTGTAGTGTACTGTAATATAGTATAGTGTACTGTAGTGTAGTGTAGTGTAGTGTACTGTAGTATAGTGTAGTGTAGTGTAGTGTAGTGTAGTATGATACAGTATAGTATAGTGTAGTGTAGTGTAGTGTACTGTAGTGTAGTATAGTATTATAGTGTATTAGAATATAGTATATGACAAATGTATTATTGTACTGTATTTTGTGACATATTTCTGACATCAAGCGATCATTTTTCTGTATCTAAACGTTGAGAAGGTGTCAGAAACAAACCTCAGAGCAGTGTCGGCTCCACCAGCAGGTACCGTGCTGCCAGTTATACAATATCTGCCACCGACGTCGACTCCCTCCCCTTACTACAGCCGACAACCCCAGGCTTCAATAGTCCTTAATGACCATCATCACAATGACAACAGCTCTTAAACCCTACAAGCCACATTTGAACTTGTGCCAGACAATGTGTTTTGAGGTCTCTGTAAATATGCTCTTTATTTCTTCCTTCCCCATCGCAGATTTGGGATGCATCACCATGGAGACTGTTAATGTAACCTTTAAGTTGTTAAATGTGATAAAAGGAATGTGTTTGGAAAGCTGGTGTTATTTGTGACAGGTTTGTTGTTTTCCTGCAAGGTCATATACACTAAATATAGCATATTTCACTTTTCTGACTGACAGTCTCTTTTTTGGAGCAAATGTATTAATTACAGGGAAGGAGGGGAAAATATTGACCTGTGACTCAGCCTAGAGGTTAAAGAAGCAGGCTTGTCACTGGAAGGTTGCTGGTTTGAATCCCACTGGCTGGCTGGGAAAAGGCGACTCTTAGTGGTCAACAGTAGAAGACTGTGGTTGTACTGGGAACCTCCCAGTTGTGAATGTGTATAACTTTGTGAATGTGATGCAGGGCATTAATGGAAAAGAACATGCTCATTAAACTTTACCTGGATAGTAGAAGTCCTTGGGCAGGACATAGCACTGACTGTGGATCAGCTGAGTTGCAGGTGTGTGTGGTTGCAGTGTGATTCTAGTACTATGGAGTCACTGTACACACAAACCTCAGTGCCACCCTTTCCCTGGGTGATGAAGTCCAATGCATTATGGAGTGACATTCATATCCCATCTATAACCCACACAACCCTGCCATAGGGCTGTGACATTTCACTTCATTAAGTCCTTAGTGCATTTGATGTCCCATCTCGGATACAGAGCCAGTGTGAGAGGACGATGGTAGGGATGAATTAAACATGGCGGGTTTAAATATAGGCTT